>DWQX01004570.1:0-14694 GCA_018245475.1 Pharmacophagus antenor
ATTTATATGTATGTATATATATAATGCACACTATATTTAAAAGGTAAATATAGAATCAAGTAAAAATTATCAAAAAACTGCGTTTTACCATATAGAAGTCATCACACTTTATTTAATGTTAACACTGACAGAAAAGCAACAAAGTAGCTTTGAGTGAGATACGTTCCGATTTTTATTAATAATCGAATCAAAACATTTTGGGAAGTTACTATTATTTATTACCGTCCGGTTAAAAACTGACGATTCGAAGAAAAATGTTTGTTATTATAACTTTACTTATACAACTGAGCAAGTGTTTAGGTGTAAACATACGGACAAGTGTGGATACTTATGCTTGTAATAGTCGCGGGTACTGGAAGTTATAAACAAATATTCAGCTTGCTAGCGCGTTGGCCCGATTGCCCCATACGCGCATAAAGCGATGACAGCTCATGAGAACATGTGATTGCACCAGGGTTGGTGAACATACTAACACCGTAGGTCGTATATGACCCATCTTAAACATTTTTTTGATTCGGGGAATTTACCGTACATTTTATAATAAACAAATATTGACAAAGATGAACAGATATTGCCTGTTTCATTTATTAATTTGTGTCTACGTCATTTTCACAACGGTCAGTGAGCAAAAAATGTCTATCATAAATCCGAATATAACAAATAATCGTATTACAATTCCAAAGTGGTTGAAAAAAATATTTAAGTTGATCCCCCCTGGTTTTCACGGTGCTTGGATATTTCAATATTATGTAAATAAGCGGGAAGCATTCTCACGTATAAAAAACCAAGAATATTCATATTCATGTTAAAAATTTAATTATACAAGAAAGATTATCACAAAATTGGAGATGAAATCTTTATTAAAAATACATACGTATATGTAGATATCTAAACTTTGTGTCCATTTAAGTAGTCATCAAGCTGCAATTTCTTTAAAAGCCACTAATATCTTTTTAAGAGGTCTTATCGCGGAAGAAATACTAAACAAGGCTTGTCGCAAACATTATTTAGAAAAACTATAGAGTTTACTCGTTTCGAAAAGGCGGGCCGTTGCGGCATCAGATAACGCCAGATTTGCGGCTACTCCATTAACAAATTACCCTTTTAAAGAGTTACGTATAGTAAGTAGTTCACCACCACTTATTTACATACTTAATTTGTTAGGAAACTTTTTGAGATTAATGGAAATGAAATAGCACAACTTTCGTATATAAATATTATATTATCTCCTTGGCACTGTTTACATATTCATAAATGAAGTGTAATTTCCTTGCCTAATTAACTTAACCCTTCTTCAGTTTATTCAGTTAAATGTTTTATGTTTATTAAGCTTTTGTAATTAATGACGTAAGTCTGTTTCATTTTATAAAAATATATATATTTTTTTGTTACTTTTACACTTAAAAGAATATCAAGTCATAACTATTAAAGGGATTTAGTCTTAAAAACAATTATTGATAATTAAAAGAAGATGTTAAATAAAACATATATATTGAAATAAATTACTTTAAGAGGTTTTATAACTTCGGCTTCGAATCCCGCATAGACATGTGGCCTGTACCCCATTTTTGCCGAGAAGGTGCTATGTTCGCTAAACTCTCTCAACTGCTTTCTATAAAGCCTATCGTACATTAACTCTTCGGTATCTATAAAATGGTCGGTGAATTAAGTGATTTATGTGCTCGCAATAGGTACAGATATAATAATAAATTTCCGTAATAAAATTAAACCACTTTTAAATAGACTAAAAAACAAACTGTCAACATAAGTTCCCCGGTACAAAATCAATAAATTCTAATTTTATCGTGTTTGAATGTTTCGAATTTTCATGGAATCGAGAGATATTTTCTGTTGTAAAGAATAATTAAATTTTGTAAAAAGTAGATTAGACGCGTGGTTTTACATAAAATAGTAAACTTCTCTCCGAATTCAGAACAACTATTTTGTTATTGATTGATACGTATTAATACAAGAAATTTATGAGAAAATGTTTTTTGTTATTTTCAAACAGTAAATATAATGTAACTTAAAATTCAAATGCTTTTCGTTTACTTAATTTGCAGTAATAAGGCTTCAAAGTAACGAGTATGCATAATTAGTAAATTTTACTCTCACGTAAATACAAACATCCGTTCGTTTAATATAGTGAGGTTGTTTGCAGATTGTTGTGGCCGGAAAGGTACTACCAAACTTGAGTTACGTACAAATTCACCCTAATTTTAATTTTATTTCCTTGTACATTTTTAAACAGAACTTAAGTCTGCGCGAATTCTACAACGCTTCCTTTGTACTTGAAAATGTATTTGTAACTTAGTTGTATAATATTTTCTTCTCATTTTCTCATAAATTTAAACAACTAAAAACATATTGTTTCAACAGAAATTATCAGGCCCAAAGTCACTATTTTTATTTGGTTGATATATTCATGGCTGCCTCCGTGGCGTAGTGATTTACTGAGTGCTTTCCTTGTAATACAAAGTTTCAAGTTACGATTCCCTGGCTACATGAATAGTGGAGCCAGGGAATTGTACACTAGGATATTGACAGTTTTTCGAACCTACCTGGCTAGCTACTACCGTCACGATCAATATGCCGCCATAACAGTTTTGTTGTGGTCCGGAAAACATATATGTGGGGCCACTGAAAACTTACCAGATTATTTACTCGTATGACAATCATGGAGAACGATAAAGAACCATTTTCTTGTTGTGAACTAAAAATGCGAAGTGAAGTTTTTTTAACGTAAATTGTAAATATTTATTATAATAATATTTTTTATTGTTTCGAATTGTCGTTCAATTATGGATGGAAATAAAGCAAACGGAATCAAAGAAATGTTACAATCAATAATGAATGAAATAATCTTGCAATTCGAAAATACTATTATAATTATAGTGGAATATCCAAATTAAATGACTACATTTATTTTATTTGGATATTCCACTATAATTGTTAAAAGTTGACTGCAACTGGCGTTCTCCAGGATACGAAGTCAAACCGCAGTTTCGGTTAAGCTTTAAGTTCTTCAATTTGTTATTTAATCTACAAAAGGTCAGCCATTTTTAAATGGCGTTATTTTTATTTAGAACATAGTAAAGTTACTGTTATTAAATTGTATGTCGTATATATTGTACAAAATAGATAGGAAATATATATGTAATAGTAATTAAATAAATAAATAGCCACTTACACACACATATATATATACATATGTATATAATTAATATTAAGTTTTTTTTCTGATCAACCACTTAGGAACAAGCTTATCTGAAACTGCTTAAAGACAAACTTAAGAAACGTTCGAAATCTGGCGCAAGATATCTAGCCGTAAAGTACTTACTATAACCACCAAAAATACTCTAAAATGTATGTACGCTAGTGTTTGCAGTAAAACATAACCATGCAAATTAGATGAACTGAGATTTTCCTTTTAACCTTATAAAATTATACTATACTAATAGGTATTTTATTAGAGACTTGGATAAACTCTGATGATAAAACATGAAAAAACCAATTACGAAATTATGCGCATAACTACAACTATTGAAGCTTAGGGTGGTACTGTCACAATCTTCGTTCATAATAGTCTAAAACATAACTTAATCGGAGAGCAAAAGATTGATGATAACCATTTGCTCTAGATTCACATAGACAATTAGCTCTCGATATAGGTTCTGTGTAGAACCCCATTCGTACAAACAATAATTTAGACTGTAATATGGCCTTAACCATAGACGGTATACATATACCGTCTATGCTCGAGGCCATACTTAGCTTAGTACTTACAAAGCTATTGAATACATTAAAAATCTAATTTTAGGGACGTTAACAAATTGAATCAATAACTGTTTTGCTGTAGGTGTCTTTCCAGAAACTCTAAAATTATCGAAAGTAAGTCTCGTTGTTAAATCAAGAAGCAAGTTAAATCCTAGCAACTATCGACCAATATCAGTGTTTCCTGTTATGTTCAAAATTTTCCAAAGAATTTTGAATAACCGATTTGAATTATTTAAAATCAATACATTTTATATTTAATAAACAAAATAACTTTAGACAAAAATCTAATACATTATCTGTTACAATATACAAAAGACCATATATATAATAAAATTAAAAATTAATTCAGACCAAAAACATGCCACATAAAAACATATGGTATTTACAGTACTTATCGATAAAAAAAAAACCCTTCGATACAATAAGGCATGATCTACTGATACACAAGTTAAAAAATTAAAGAATAGGATTATAATATATTCTTACATACAACATACAGAAAGTAAAAATTAATAAACATGTTTGTCAACCTAGATCCATGACTTTTGGGATTCCCAAGGGATTAATATTAGGACCTCTGTTGTTCATAATGTGTATTAATGATATACTCGACATTGATCTTAAAAGAAATTCGACATTGTATACCAATGATACTTGTGTTTTTTTTTATTTTGGTCTCTATACATACGAGAAGAATAATTTCCGATGCCCAAATTGATTTAAATTTATTAAAGAAGCGGTATCAATATAATTCACTAACAATATATCTAAAACCAACTACTTTTATTTAGGGGAAAAACAAGATAAGAACACGAACATTTTAAAATTAATAATAAAATTATTGACAAATTAAATAACCAAAAATATATGTCTAATCTTAGATTGTAAGGTTACTATCTATATCAGGCTCTATCTATCAGGTGATTTACTCAAACTTACATATACTACACATGTTTAATAATTCGTGAAATACCAACAAAAGAAATTCATACTGAGATTAGTTTCATAAAAAAGAAAAAGGTACAAAAAATACATTCATGAAATTAAAACAATTTTATTTTGAGACCAGCGAGGGCAAATCTTTATAAAAAATATTGTACGAAGACGCGTGTGTTCACTGTAACAAGTTTCCCAGAGAGATTAAAGAATAAAGGTCTATAATAAATTATAAAAAACTGTTAAAGCACATCATAAATAACTTAAAAAATGAAATATAAAATATTTTTTTACTGCAGTTACTGCAAAATAAATTATGATAGTTAAAAAAATATTTAAATAAATGCTCAAAACGAAACAAAAATAAATTACAAAATTGTTTAAATAGAATGCAAAATAAACCAACGTTTCAATTTAATAAACTGCTAGTTTTTTTAGTCCCATCTAGAAATCACCATGTGCGTACATCTTTGTATTTCACTAATCACCTATCTAGGCCCGAGTGAGTTAGCAAGTAACTTCACAAAGTTTTTGTCACTTTCTATCCTCTCAGTGCAAGTTGGCGTAATTTGCATAATTTAATGTAATGTTGTTTAAGTAAATTATTTTTATTCTTAAAGAGAAGAAAATATCTACAACATCGTTATGAAAATTTATTAAACAATGCAATAAAACTCTTATTATTTAATTTCTTCACCCTTTCTTTTATGTATATCAATGTGAATTTTACACATAACCCAGTAATCGCTGGTTGTATTTTGATGACCGTGCCAAAGATTTAGCCCGTAGTACCGTCATTAAAAAAAACTGTTAATTACGATGCCCAATACTCTGAAATTCCTACGTTGCATTTTCATAACTGTCATAGATGTACAACATATCGCACGCTCGACGCGATATTGTCATGTTTGTTAAATAAAAAACAAACAGCTAAATAATGTTAGATCTATATCTTTTTATAATATTATTGGGGGAAATTATTTTTTCAATAAGAAGCTAAAAGTTGACGTTACGGTATAATCTGTACTTCTTGTATAAATTTGAAAGAATCATGTTTTTATAAGATATCAAATTTTTAAATGCTTCTACCGAAAATAAGTGACAGTATAGTGCCAGGGGTTCGATATGTAATAGTTACATAATATAAACTAAAGAAGAAAGATATTATTGGTGAACTTCACGAAACATAAAATTTACTCACAAAGCGATTTAAAATTTGTATGTACATTATTTTTGATATCTCTGATTTATTTTATAGCTAGCTTAATTCGGTTAAGCTTAGCCGTTGCGACGCAACGTCGCGTCCGGTGGCCGCCACGCACAGCACAGGCGCAACGTTGCCACCGGAAGCCGGAAGTTGCGGTGTAACGGCGTACAATCTGGAGTTGGACGGCGGGAAACTGTGAATCAAGTGCAACCCGAGCATTCTGTTAATAAATATTAAATTGTACAACACGAATTGTAACATTTTCACGTTATGCCATTGATTATCGTGTAATTATATCGACTTTGACAGACACAGTTAAGATTTAATATTTACGTAATCAGCACTACATAATTATATACCTAGATTATTGGTGTTATAAAATGAAATGATTAATTTAATGATTTTAGGTGAATTGATTTTTTACGGTTATGTTAGACAAAATGGTGGTCTTTTTTTCAATAAATTACAAATAATGCCATTCTCTTATTAGAGATCTTATAGGTAGGTTTTACCGCAACACCCATTACGCCGCCAAGCAGTGGTTTGAACTGTTTAAAACGCTCTGTACTGGATACAGGGCAACGAGACATTGGAAGAAATAAAACACTGCGATAATCTGTGAGCGTCAGTGTTTCCATTCAGTTCTTCAATCGATGTCCGACAAACTTTATGAAAAGGGTGAACTTCTTTTGAACTAAATCTACACTTACTGTCAAGTGCGATCGTGGTCTAGCACTACATTAACACGGACAAGTACGTTATATAATTATTTCATTTAATATACAGATATATTAAAGAAATAGTCTTCCTTGTCAATTCGTTGCGTTGTATAACATAACGAAGGTGTTTTGACCAAATAGAAGGGACGAGTAATAGAAACTCAAAAAAAATTAAGTTTTATTAGAAATTATGAACCTGTGCAATGTTTTATATTAACCCATTCTTAGAATTAAAATTTATTTTTATTTTTTCTTAGGAGTCCGCTTTGCCAAAGCTCTTTCTTATTATCCTCTATTCTTTAACTAGAATCGTCAAATTCGCACAGAATTTAACTTAAACTTAGAATAAAATTTCATTTCCTATTTTAATAACGATGAGGCAAATTTTTATAGCCTTTTGTAAAAAATTATTAGCGGTCATATATAAAGGAAAAAAAAGTTGAATTATGAACTTACTTCTTGTCTTTGGTTAAAAACTAAGTATATTAAGCGCTTTATGTTGAGGTTAACTATGTACACAGGGAAAAATATTTATTTCGTCTTTGTAAAAATAATGTAATCGCCTCGTTATTGTTTTATGAAAATTTTATTCGTTATAGAGATAAATTAAGATTTAAGAGATATTCGTGTTTCAAATGAGCGTTTTGTGAATAAAATATTTAAAATAACAAAGCGGTGATTGTTCAGTTGTAAGTGTGGTGGAACTTCGTGCTATACGACTTAATAATGCATATTTGATCCGTCCTAAGCTCGAGCTTCCGGTGAAGGAAATCCGGCATGTTCCAAGAACCACAGCTTTCAAGTTTATACATCACCCACCGACCCGCACTTGGTCACTCTCCTTAGGAAGACTTATTGTCCCAACAACAAGGAGACTGCCTATATTACATTTATATTTGGAAGTTTTTAAAAATATCAGAGAAACATTTATTTTAAAATGTTATTGCTTCCAATTTTTTTACACTTTGCTCTTTCTGAAAGCATTTTTGTGTCGTTGGCGTATGTATGGTTTATGTGCATTGTCTCAGACGAATTTCTAAACATCTACACTACGGAACGCGCGCCTTTTGCGGGACACACGACGAACTTCTCGAAAACTCCATCGGAACGAAGAGAAGAGCCTTGTTCCTAGTACAACCTGCTCGCAGATAATTTTTGTACTATAATATTACGTAATGTAACAGAACAGTGATCACTCTACTAAGAAGTTATAAAATACCAATAATACTCTACTGTATTTATTGTTTACGATTGTTTAAAAGTAGAAATGATCAAAGTATATAGTGTAAAAAGCATAAAAAGTATGCAAAAAAATAAATTCCATCTAATAAAGAACCTCTAACCTCGTACTAATTAATTTTTATTGTAACAATTAATACTGGCATGTATGTACTAATATTTTTTTAAAAGTCATCAGAATTTTCATTGACATTACGATTTCTTTAGACCTTTTTTTTCATCAGTTGACATTACATAAAGTTTAAAATCATGAATTTATTGTTATCGGCATTACGAAAGAAAATATTTGTTTTTCCCGTTACACGTGGGTTGCATGTAACTCGTTATAAATGTAACAAGGATTGCGTCGAAAAACCTAAGGAAACTATATTAGAACCACTTGTACGTGATAGTTGCACGCTTAGAGAACATGATAATAACAGACGTAAAACTCTGTACGAGTTTGGTTTATACGTAGCTACGTGTTTGCCAAAATTTGTTCAGAAAATACAATTACAACACAATGGCGAGCTGGAGATACTTGTCGCGCCCGAAGGCCTGTATCCAGTTTTATGTTTCATGCGTTTACACCAAAACGCCTGCTTCAATCAATGTTCTTCAGCAACAGCTATTGACGTTCCAAGTAGAGTGTACAGGTTTGAAGTTGTCTACAACATACTCAGTTTACGATACAGTGAGCGAGCCAGAGTGAAAACTTACACCGACGAATTATCCCCGTTGCATTCAGCTTACGACGTATGGAGAGTTTGTAATTGGTATGAGCGGGAGATATATGATATGTTTGGTGTAATCTTTACTCATCATCCAGATCTCAGGAGGATTCTCACGGATTATGGTTTCAAAGGTCATCCCTTGAGGAAAGACTTCCCCTGTACTGGCTACATTGAAGTAAGATATGACGATGGATTAAAGAAACTAATGTACGAACCAGTCGAATTTGCACAAGAAATGCGCAGCTACCAATTACAATCACCTTGGATTTATTTGAAAAATTTCCACGAAGGTTACAACGATCCTCCACCCCCGCCAAAGAAAACATAGTGATTAAATTAATATAGCAAAGATTATTAATTCATTTAATATAATTTCAAATATATTTTTTTTCTTTTTTAACCTAATCTGTATAAAAATAAAATAAATGCGAATGAAAAAAAAATATTAAATGCTGTTATACATTTTAAATAAACAGCGATTTATTCGTATCTATATTTGTCTGTCAATTAACTGTGACTTTTGGAAGCTTAATTCTAAGCAACTATTGGTTGCACTATAACGCTATTAAATGTACTAATTTATACAGATTAATTATTAATATTAGAATTTAATGATAAGACCATTTTCTGACGGCACAAATTTTGTTTCAATATATCATAGATATAAAAAAATCGTAATTAAAAAAATGCTAGAATAAATCTGCACGAGATATGATAGCCGCTTAATGATGAAACTATTATTAGACTTCTATTCTATTCGAAGTAACTATTGCTATTCGGAACAGAGACTTGAGTACTGTTACACCTGTGTGTTTGCTTGGTTAATATGTTTACATTGCATCTATAAATTCATTGCATTTTCATATCTATGTGAAATAACAGTAGTAGAAGTGATGTTATTGCTATAAATCGCCGTTCGGCTACCTATTATTGTATAATATGAGAGGCGTGTCTAATCTCTAGATGAGCAAGATATCAACTTGGAGGTGAGAGATGTTGTCCTTTATCCAACAAAACGATTCTACTCCGTCGCTTTTACATGTAAGTATCATCAGATCTAGACTTAGATATTTACACAAAGTCAACGGCTTCCATAGCGCGGTTGTTAAGCGCTTACTATGTAATATGAAGGTATCTAATTCGATTCCGGGACCACATGTCTGTAGAGTTTAAATGGTTTTTGAATCCGCTCCTCGTTAATGGCAAACACACACATAAGAAAGTAAGAATATTCTAGGCCTTGCTTTTATCTACAACCTCATTGTTACTTAACATCGACTAACAGGAGTCCCGTTAGCCCATAGTAGATTGAAGTAGATAAGAATCACAAAATTTCAATAGAAATTAAAAGATTTCAAAATCAATTTTTGTCATGTTCTTGCCCCTGACATTGACAATTTGTACGGGACTAAATATGAGATAAGGTATTTCTTACAAAAACATATTTGCTTAAAGGAATATTATGTAAAAAAATGTTATCCAAGCTCTAAATCGCATGATATACGAAAAATCTGGTATGTAACAATATTCTTTATTAATAATTTCCTATAATGCTATCTTTGTTTAAATTACTTATATTTCTCACTACGTTGTGGAATGAATGACATTGGTCATTTCGTTAATTCTGATAAATTTATATTATAATTTCTGGATTTTAATATAAACTAAACAGGTTAATATGGAGTGAGACCCCATTCTTATTAACAACGTCTTAGATAACTGTACTATATTTTGCTTTTATGTAAAAGACCATATGAATATCGAAGGACATTACTCTAAATCACTTTATAATAACAATCTTAATGTGTGAAAGCATATAAAGCAAAACATGAATAAATTATAATTATGTAGCCAACATAAATTTAAACCTTTTGATCATTATTGTATAAATAATTTCAACCTACACGTTATTATAAGGAACTTAAGTAATATTTTATTATTAAAGGTTACGTACTCGTAAGAAATGAAATATACTTATTCGTTTTCATTGAGCAAATGGCAGTTCTTTCGATAGCTCAGCTCTTAATAACTTGAAAATTAGCGTCTAATTAGTCCATTTTCATTTCAATTTAGTTCCTCTATAAGCATCTTAAAAGGATTTGTGGGACAATTATATTCGATGCATTGTCTTTAATTAGAGCAAAGAAACTTCAATTTCAAATAATGAATTAATCTGCTTTTATTACAAATGCTTAATGAATTATTAAATAACTTTATTGGTAAATAAATATTGTTTGATTTTTTACTACTATGTGTTAGTATAATAAAAATGTTATGTTCTGAATTACAGTTGTCATTTAATCCATTCAACTACTGTGCCAATAGACGCATAGCTTTATAGAAATTAGCATAGCGTTTGCCAAGTAGTACCCGAGTTGAAATTTCTTTAAGGTTCATATCTGCCTCATCATACGGACATCTGCGTAAGAATAACGACAGAGTGGAGGACTGAATGAGCAATCGGCCGCAGTATGTGGCGCGCCTTCGGCATCGCTGTCCGCACGCCGCTGCCGCGCTCCCTTGACACCTAAACTTACCACGTGCACTTTACGATATACGCAAAACTTCATAATTACTTGTCACAATAATAAACAAGAAAACAAATACCACTTCGGTATTCATATAATAAATTTATTTCAGACCATGAGGAAAAACTACGTTTATTAGTTAACATTTTTATGTGAATGTGCAAACGGTGAGTTGGGAATTTATATTTTTTTTTCGAATATTGCATGTTTTTGGAAATGTTTTTATATCAATTCATAATATTTAATGCAGCTTTTGTTTTGTTTCTTCTCTATGCAAGAATTTCTTTCCTTTAAATAAATGGCAATAGTAATAAGTTGCATTATATCATGTTAAAAGCTTTAATCAATTCACGGCAATTATAACTTCCGCTTATAACTATCGTTCAGCTTTTAATAGTAATTATTATATTACTTTTCCTAATTTAGATTAAATGTTTATGCATATTTAATGCAAAATATATCTATGTACAAGTAACAATAATTTAATAATTATGAAGTTATATGGTCTTTAATTTCTTGAATTAATCTTCTAAGGCATTTAATATTTCATTTAAAATTAAAATTGAGATAATATTTTTTATTTATTTATTTATACTTCAGCACTTACATTAGTACAGGGAGGACTCAATGTCTAAAGGCATTCTCTACCAGTCATCCGGTATCTTATCTAAGAGGAAACAATAATTACGTTATTATTATTAATAATTGAGATAATATTGCTGCTAAGAATTGATGAACAAAATATTATCACAGAATTTACGTGTAACGTGTTCTTAACAAAAAACGTTGTCTCCTCCAGACTGAGTTGTACAAATATTTGTTCCGAGAAAGTAAGCACTAGTTTAACACTTCCGCTGTTAATTATCGAGCTGCGTTGAGTAACGTACGCTACGGCTATTGCCCGGTGATCGCTATACAGACAATTACTTTGTTGTTTATACGTAACGTGAAGAGATTGATCCTATACAGTGTTTGTATTGCATATTGTTAAATACATTATCGTATTTCGTTATCAAAAATTTAACAGCAGGTACATAAAAACCTTTTATAGTTACAGCGTTCATTACTTTCGTAATGTAAAATGTACATTATTTATACTGTTTAAATAGATAGCATTTTAAATATTACTACAATTTTTTTTTTATATTCATTTAAAACTTTCTTTTTCATTTCTTACCACAGTCTATTTGAATTTTTTAATTGTTGGAACTCTAAAAAGTATCGGCAACAAGAACGGAGAACGTTCAAAAACTTCTGATTTTAAGAATGGCTTGTAATCCGTTTGTTAATATATTAGTTTTATGATTACGGATGGAGTTTAATAAATATTCGTCAAGTATAAGTTACAAATGTAAGAAAACGCGGTAACGTCGTTAACAGTAAATTTGTTTTGACCAAAAATATTAAAGAGCATAAGTATAGTAAAACTTACTTCATTTTTTTTTAATTATCTCGTTATTAATAACAAAGCAGTGCTTCAAACAATAGTATGTAAATCTTACTATGTTTCGGGAAAATTAGGGAAATATCTTAATTATAATAGCTTACATTACTTAGAGCTAAGCATAGTATTAGCATAGTTGAGGTTGTAAATCTATAGTATAGGTTTTAAATAAACTAAAATAGTTTTATATTTTTTATTTTATCCGCAATGGATTAATACTTGAACTCAATTTAAACGTGACTTTAAATGACAATGTGTTTGCTCAGAATACTCTCACTGTCACGTTCATGATGAGGGCATATTAAGATTGTGTGTGATAAACCCCCACCCCGTTCATATTTATTTGGTCTGAGTAATATTCTGAGAACTCATTAGATTTTCAATAGAACACTACAAAGTATATCTTCACGGTCCACTCGTAATTTTTAATCGCCTGGAATCGATGAAATCTGTAACTATAGGCCGTTATTTAATACGTTTACCGAATTTTTGACGTTGTCTTAGTATACTGATATGCAATCCATATACAACAACGCCATTCTTAATTATAAATATTATAAAACTATATATAAGGAAATGAAATAACTCAGACTTAAATGTTAAAAATGCTGCTCAACTTAAAACAAAAGGTTAAGCATTCGTAACAAAAAAAATAAACAATTTTATTTGCGAAAACCAATGTATTTGCAATGTACAACTACGACAGTTGTAAACACAAAAAGCTATTACGGTCTATGTGGGTTTGTTCACCGATTTTATCAGTAAATAATGATTCAATATCGAGCGTACATATAAATGACTACCTACTGTGTTATACTGAATTCATTCGTTGTAGAGTGTGCCGAAAAGTCGATTGAGAATGTTCAGAAACGTTGCGGATGTGATCTCGCACCGGTAACTACTTTTCCGCGATAATGCTTTAGAAAAATGCGAAGCGCAGTTCAGCCACGTCAATAGACCAGACTATCAAAATATTGGTATTCGTAAGTTCAGAGAGACCGCAGTGTTGCGAGGAAAAAGGTTCATAGAATATGTTATCTCATGAAGATGCTTTGTGCGGAAATCATATGTGAAAAGTATTTTATCTCTACACTCTTAAATGTTACAAACCGTTTATACATACATTACAAAATTGGTTTAGATATATGTAATTGTTGTTAATCTAATATACAATTACTGGAAACCAAAATGATCATATCATCCATTAAATATGTTATGAAAGATAATTAAAAAATACATGTGTCCTTTTCTATTAGCGTTATTAAAAAACGTTTTCATAATCTTTTAGCTCCAAAATTTAAGGCAAAAAAAATTTATCCGAAATTTTTATTAAAACAGAAACAGAAAAATTATTGGCTAAAAGGTTAGAAGTGGTGAAACGTTTAATTTAAAACTTGATTAAAATGTTTTTTTTCTTCATCCAAAATCATTTTTAACTTTATTTTAGTTTAAACTTATTTAATTTAATTTACGCCGTTTGTAAGATTTTAATGAAAACACAGATATTAAGAATAAAATTTAGTGATATTATAAATAAGTTTGCTGAATTTCTTTGACGGTGTAGATATAACCTAACAATGTAATTGACGTATATTTTTAGTAATTCGCAAGATATTATCTACAGTTCAAGATTAGTTGAGACGGTTCCAGATGTTTCCAAGACAATCCATCAGGTTTAATTAGAGCCTTGAATAGTTTCCTGGGAATATTGTCTGCAAATAAATGTTTTTGTCGTTTGTAATATTTAAGTAATACCTAAATATTTGCTCCAAAATATTTATCTATTCTTTTTTAATGTACCTGTACCTACCCTCGGGTAAATTTTGTGTTTTTGAATTGTTACTACAAAAAATGCTATCACATAAAACAAAGTTCTATTAGACAATTTATCTATTTTTTAAAAAATAAATTGTATTTTAAAATAAAATACTAAAAAGTATACTAAAAATTATCCAAAATTTTGCGATCAATGATTAATATGAATTCTACATTAATGCAAACATATTAATGAACCAATGTTACATAGCCGGCCAAAAGTTTGAGACCACTTTGTGCACAGGTTATAATTTGCAAAATATTTTAAATCTGCGTATGATAACGTAACAATATGAACACCTGTGTAATCTACTAA
>DWQX01004571.1:0-14692 GCA_018245475.1 Pharmacophagus antenor
ACTCCCAATCGTAACTTTACCGCTCGCGTAATGACTCGCAGCTCGATTCAGTTCTAGTTCCCAAAACGTCTGTCAGCGGCTCGTATTTCTTTCGTTAATGAAGTGTCTTATCGCTTGGCAAATTTGAAGAGTTTATATTTTGAACGTATTCTGTATTTATCCAGTCTATTGATATGTTGATTTAAAAAGAAAAAGTAAACAAGATATTGTCGTATACAGTGAAACATTGGGTTACCTATCTGTATTCGTCAATTGAAACAAAGTAAAGGCGCTCAACTAAACTGCTAAAAGAAGATAAGAAATATCAGTTAAGCAAATTATTTCAGACAATGATATAACAAAAATTTTAAATTTTATTTTCAAGTCCCGACAAAGAGATCTGGAAAAGTTTCGCTTCTTAAACAATTGATGAAGAATTTAAATAAAAAAAGTGATATTCCACGCGGTGGGCAACAAAGCGGTCGCATCGCTTGTTTCGGAGCGCGCTCTACATGTCAATGGAAACGGCGGAAAATTGGCAGCGGTGAAAAAGGAAACAAAAGTCCGGCCGTTGGGGCGGGGCTTAACTTTTTTATTGGCCCCGACGATATCCGGACGGGTTGGTGCGTTTGCGCCTTTTACGGCGGGACGCATTTAATTGCGCGGAAGGGATCAAACTTTTACGCGGCTCGAACGGCATCCAAGTTTAAGGAGTCCCCTAACTCGAGTTTACGATAATGATTTAATTTATGCCCGGAATTAAGCAACGCCCCGAGATTCGCCGTGTTGTTTTAGGGTTTTGTTTGGGAGTTGCCTTAACTGCCGCCTTGTAATTAGTAAAAATTAATTTCGAACAGCGAGCGAGGAGCCGTTCGTTACTGAGTATGACAGAGCGAAATTAATGAGTTCGCTTCTGGCGTCATTAGAACGTCACATTTAATGTGAATAATATCCTGTAACTCGAATGAAGACGGCTGCGAAAATTTATTATGTTTTAAACGTGGAACGCATTTTCTTTTTACAAGCGTTGCCAAAAAAAAGTTATGAATCACACACAACTAATTTAATGAGTCAACGTGAGTTAGATAAAGGGATATCCACCCGAATGGTAATTTTTAATATAAATATGTTTAAAAATAGAAGTGTAACACAATTTTATAAAGCTAGTAATTTTAAACATCTTCCGCAAGAATTCGATGTATGAAACTTTGGTGGTATTTAAAACTTACCTCGGCTTGTGGTAGGTCGGGTTGCTGTTAGTCTTGAGTATGTCGGCATTGGGAACGGACGTGGGTAACGCGTGCTCCCTCTCTAGTTCGCTCTCATAGCTCTCCAGCGGCACGTGCTTGCCGGGGAGCGGGTCCGCTGTAAAAAAAAATTAAATGAATATTCACGAATAATTTTATAATTCATCAATATCAATATCCACTGAAACAAACTATTTTTAATATAATAAATTTTAATAGAATAATAGCACAGGTAGGATAAACAAAAAAATGCTTATATAAAATCTTTATATAACATTATCTTTATTTATTTATTTACTTTCATCGGACTTACTCATAAGGAGGACTTTAATTATTTAATTTGAATTTAATATCTTAGACATTACGGCTCCACCTTGATGTTGCAGACAAGAAATCAGGTAGGTGTATTTTAATAGGTAATAAAATAAAAATAGACAAAAATGATCCATTTAAATAAAAATTAATCTAGGAAATCATCCCTGAATCTATGAGAGATAAAACACACGTAACAAACAACTTTTATTCTTTATTATATCTTCATCACAGTCACGTAACTGATCTCTCTTAAGACTCAGTTGTTTTCGTTTTTTACTTAAAAGCCTACTAAAGCTATTGACATTATTCGCACCAAGGAGCAACTTAATCCTTAGATCAACGGAGAATTCCTTTCTGGATTTGAAAGAATCCTCAAGTCTATGGGGGAAGTAATCCGAGACTTAATGTTGTACATTACTTAGTTTAGTCTTGTTGCCTATAATTAATTGGAATACTATGGGATTTAACTGCATTTATTCACACCTTTAAGACGAAGTCCGTGAAGCATTGTTTTACCGCTTGCCTTGTAAAACGGGGGTCCCCGTAGGATTGCAGAGTGACGTTAGTAGTGGAGTTGATGGGGATAGGGTTTTTTCCGAACCCCGCTTGGCTAGCTACCCGCCTCAATGTCAAGCTGCCGCCTTAAAAGGGTTGCTGTGTTCCGGCAGCCAGACACAAATGAAAGCCAGACGTATTGCGGGCAATCACGATTCAACATACATATGGCCTCATTATCACTTAATATTGTAAATTGTGGTTGAGTGAGCCTACTTGTTAAAAAACCTTATTTAAATCTGTGTGTAATGTATAGAAATACGATATTTATTAGTGATTACTTCTGATACGCCATTGAGAAAGAGGGAAAGATGACGGTGCGTCGACCTTTATTTATAAATTAGAACCTCTAATTAAAGGTCGATTAAACAGTAATTTACTTCGCATAAAACCTTCGTGAAATCAAATTACGTATGCTCTGAAACTTGCGAAACGAAATTACGTTTCCCGTCAGATTCGACTTGGAGGGTTATTCGACTAACGTACGAGTAACTGAGTGGTTAACAGCTTGCCGTATACTGCAGAGGTCCCAGGTACGATTCTATGACGACAAACACGATGGATTTCTGGATGGTGGAAGTTTAATCGCGTTATTCGCCATTATATTTTTGTATTCCGGAAGTGATAGAAATGTTCTAGAGAATTTATTGCGAGCACTCTTCACTAAATTGCTACAGCATGTTATATATAACCGCTAATTTATTAATTTATAAAGTTGACTAAAAAACCACCAACTCACACATACGAAAAACCAGAAATTCGCAGCCATTTCGCACTGGATTTCAATTATAAGCAGAAGACTTTCACACGCACACATAGATAACGGAGTACTTGTAGCTTATTATCACTAACAGTTCCCCATTATGCGATCTTTCATATAATATCATATCTCGATATCCTCACTTAGACATTAACCTACACTTAAGACTTACTTATGGCATAAATGCTCAGTAAATTACTTAAGTATGTACATAATTAGCGTTGAGCGTTCACCCGTTATACTTATACACTGGGACATTTCACATATAGTACTCTGTCTCAAGTTAGGTAGCTAAGCAGCACCTGCAGCATGGGTTATCAGATACTGAATGATTATTTAATGAGACGCATTCCTTTTTATTACAGTCGTTACATTTACTATTACATACTAACATTTTCAGTCTTTAGCACAAAAAAGTTAAAACAGTCATACTAAATTTTCAAATTGTTGTCAGAGTCAATGAATTTGAAAATTGTTACACATACTGGCACTGGTACTGGAGGGCGGTTTGTCTTAATATTAACACGTTCGCTGCCAAGTAGTTTTTGTTCAAGTTATTGAACGGACCAATTGATGTTTTAACTAAATATTGGTATAGAAAATTTGTTATCGGTGAATAACATAGCAAATGTTCGTTTTTAGCGCTTTAACACGTTCCTCACGGCGTACTATTTCGATGTTTATATGAACGGACGACAAGAAATGACAAATTATTCGTTCTGGCGCAACAGGTTTGCTTTAATATATAAATTAGTCGTTATCACTTTGTCCCACGTATATAATTTAAAGTGAGGTTTTTTTAATGACTTAATAAACACTTGTGGACTACCGGTGGTCCACGCCGGATAGTACATGTAAAATTAATATGTACCAGTAATGATACATGTGGCATGGAAGGTGTTAAATAAAGAGAAATACCGCGCCCGGTGAATCGCGCGTGACGGCTAATTTTACATAAAACTGAAAACAGCACAGATTATACATAGTTTGCCTGTGAGACCACAATTTGCCCGCACAATTTAAATGAATAGGATCACATTAGGGGCGGGCGGCGGCCATCGGGGCGTGTTTATGAATAACTAAGCGCCGCACGTTGCACTTTGTTGACGAGTCCCGTACGAAGTTCGCACATAAAGCAATCTTCTTATTAAACTTGTCGCAAAGCTACATACGTCGCAGCGGGCCTGGGAATAGAGAAGCACGTCATTGGCCAATCATACACGTCGTTATCGTTTGAGTATCGCAGGCGTGGAGTGGGTAAATTAGAGACACATTTGTTGTAACAAAAGCCAGTATCAGATCAGTCAGCGAATCGTGCAGGATTTTGAATTTTATAATTATATGTTTAAAACTTATTATATTTCATTTGAGTTTCTTATTGCTAAGCATTCGCAGTTTTTTATCAGGCGCTGTTGTGTATTAGTTCGAAAAATTACCTAGTTAATAATATGACATGGGCTGGTGAGACATTGTTTTGTATATCCGGGAGAGAAAGCCGAATCTGGATCAGGTTTTTTACTCAAAACTTAACTTCGAGTGTAGCATTTTATCGTATCAATAAGTATCTAGAGATCGAAAACTTTGTTCTTCATATAGATAAAATAACCAAATGTAGTGGTAGATCATAAAAACACTTCCGTCCCAGATTACTCTTATAAATAAAAAGAACATAAATCGAAAAATTGTATTTTGTTGTTAGCAATATATGAAATCGCTATATCATTTATTGCTTAATGAACAAATTTATATCCTGCGGAAAATTGGATAAATGTTATTGCAAAAATAAGTATTTATTAGGACCGGTGGGATAATTTATGTAACCCGCCGCCTGACCTTTGCCGGTTTATATTTTGGGCTCACGGGCGTGTGAAAAAAAATGTTATTACATTGCGCGCGTGGCCTTTACAAAAACGTAACACCTGTTATACCTCCGGGGCGCTTTCGATTCGGGATTATTTGCGTTAGTCCTTCGTGCTAATTAACGCGCGCGTTCATAAACATTTGTTTTATATCGGCAAACATTTCGTTTCAGTGTCACACGATTTTAAGTGACGGTAAACGGATATCGTGTGATGTGACCACTCTAGCTCCCATGTGTATGACTGCCGCATCACAGCATTGACATTGAAGGTTCTCGACTGCTTCCGTGGCGCAGTGGTTTACCCGCTTACCAGGTAACGCAGATGTCCCAGTTTCGATTTTCGGGCCACAGGAACAGTGGAGTCTGGTTGTTGGTAGGGTTTTTCGAACCCGCCTGGCTAGCTACCACCCTCAATGTCAATCTGCCGCCATAACAGCATTGCTATGTTCCGCCAGTCATACATTTAAAAGCCAGATGTATTGTGGGCGGAAAGGTTTTACCCTTTACTGTCTCCTTGGCAAAAATACAACTACTAGTACGGCTCCCGAATTCCACGTTCGAAGTACATTTTAATCAAGATATCATAATGCAGAAAGTTAACGGGATCTGGAATGATAAGTATAAGAAGAAAAGTATGTGTTAAATTTAATAAGATGAAAGAATAGTCTCAAATGCACGACGAATGTACAATACGAGTAGAACGTAACAAATTTCGGCTTCGGCGCTCAACAAGTCGACCCTCGTGACTAGCCCATACAAATAAGTATCCGCATGTGTAGCAGCAAAGTTTCCGCCCGCAACTGACCGATGCGCGCTCGGTAGGCAAACGGGAACAATGGAGGCACGGTCCGGCGCCGGCGGGGGCAGTGGCGGGGGGGGGGTGTCAGTTTGCGTTTCTCACGACTTATCAAATTCTTAGTTCAACGGAATGAGATAAAGGCGATTGTTCCGTAAAAGTTTAGGTCAGAAGCGTTACGTTACTCCGCGTCGGTGCGGAATTCGTAAACACGTCTTTGTTCCGCAACCCAGTTGCGGCGATAGTTTGCGGGCGAGTCCCCACCGCGGGCGGTGCGCTGCGTCCGGGGGTTATATCACGTTCATTATGTTCATCCATATATAGAAATGTCAAAGCATTGACGGTCTAAATGGCATACATATCAGCGTAGTCTGAACCGGCGGTTCCAAGGACATGACGTTTAAAAATTTCAGCCTCTAAGAAGGAAAAAGGGGTTTTAAAATTTCAATAGAAATTATTATTCTCAGAGTTGATAGACTCAAGTTTGTTACGCATATTGGATGGAGATTAATCCTAATATAAGGCAATAAGTTACCAAGCCTATTTTATTAATAAGCACAAATTTACTAAAATATACTGTAGTTGAAAGTAAAAGTATTGCTTATTAAAATATTGGAAATTAAATCGACTTATCAGAATTTCGCACTTCGGTTTTTTTGGTATTATAACACTCATACAATGTTTACTACCTCTAGTACCTCTGTATTTCCGCACACGCTTCTGTAATATCCATATACACGAATTACTTAATATACAAAAGCTTGTATAAGGCAGCAAGATTATTTGTTGAACCAAAAATATTCTTTATACGAGTATATGTTAGCCCGTTATGATTAATAACATTATATTTAAAATTTTAAACAATTAATTATATATACAGGAATTAAACAAACATATTAAGAGTCCTTAAATGTAATTTTTATAATTATTAATTTTTTTAAAAATCGATAAAACAAAATGAATTCCCTCCGCTCCTTCTCCCGCTCGCAGCCGTCACACGGGCCGTCCATCACGACTCATCAAATACGACGCTACGCAACATCAAAGAAATTTATTCTCCACAGCATACTAGATAAAGTCTCATATCGCTCGAATCATCGCTAATTGCGACTCAATTTATACCGTCTACAAACCACTGACGCAAAGTGGGCCTCGTGTTCTCCGACCAATTGCATCTGACAGGCGGTGTACGATCGCCGATCTCGAATCTCTTATCGTCTGCACTCATTGTAATTAAAAAGTGAACAAAAAAATAATATATCGGACCTTATTAAGTAGATTAAATGGAAAGTGCGTCCCGCTTTCGACATTTTGCGAACAACAGAATTTTCTAATTTCTTTTTATTATAAGGCAGTTGGGAAAGGGTCGATTCGTATATCGGGCCTCATTGTACCGTAATATTGGATTTTCGTTTTTTTTTCCTGTTCGCGGACCGGTAAATAACGGTATTTTTAATTAAGGCCCAGGAAAACGCCGACGAGTGTAAGCGCCACCTACGCTTCTGTTAGAGTTCCGTTTGTCACGGAGCCCCATCACTGACACGTCGCCGTCCGTCCACCTGTTCGTTTACGAGTGAGCTCTATCTCACGAACCGTGATATGTTGAAAGTTGTAGCTTTTCACAGATTGTGTACATTAAACTTATCATTAAACAACATTAAAATTATCGGTGACATGGTGGCCAAGTGCTAGCCCATAATCGATAAAAAATACAAGAAACGTAATTTCATAGAGTTTATCGTACGTAATCCTTTGCTGTGCGAATCCGACACGCACTTGGCTGTTTATATATATATATATTTGTCGAATGAAGCGAGAATCACAACCGGGTACTCCAGAGCTGGGGTAAACAATGATTCGCTTTTATGGCTGGCAATTCAGTCCCGATGGATGTTCCCTGATTGGCCAATATCAGATATGTGAAGACGTAATCTCGCATCTCGGACCGTGATGCTCATAAAAAGCGTATCTATTCGTGTCGTGACGTAATTTGTTGTTTGACACTAGACGAATATTGTTGGTCCGATGGAGGACATAACTAAAAGATATTATTTGATATTTCTCTCTCGAATTATGATGACGACCAATCTCTTTTTCGTCATGTATTGACACTTCAAAAGAAGTGATGATCAATGATCTTTATTTTTCTTTGTTTTCTTTTTAACATTTATCTTTAAGACATGTTCCACCGTAAATACTACATACACCTAGATCAAAAACAAAATAAAATTACTTAATATTAAACTGTGTGACAGCTTTACTTGAAGACATTGGTTGAATTACAGCATTTTTAACCACATTGGGCGTTGGATCGGATAAAATACTCTGTATAATTCGTCAACGATCACGACATGCTAAAAAGAGAGTAAAACGACGCTAGACTAAGGTTGAAACATCATTTAAACTAAATTTCGAATACTAAAAATGCTACGAGATTTACGTAAATGAATTAAAAGTGTAAACGTCTTACGTCCGAAGGCGACGAGTTATATATGGCGTTGTGTAAAATATATCAACTTGTTTATTACGAGCACGCATACCACTTACGTATCCCGTGTCTCCTCTTTGTTATACAAAAAAAAAAGAAATTCAATTCGAATTTCGAGTCGTTAAGAAATTACAAACACTCGACCAAGACCCGGTGTGCGCTTCGAGAAATGGCGATGAAACATAAAACGCAAGGGCACCTTTCTCATTACGACGATGGATGGATTAAATGCCGACATGCGGGCTTTCTTGAATTACTTATGTGCGAACGATTCCTTTAACGTTATATTTATAATCCGTACTAAGGGATCGGATTATATGAACATTTTCCGTACGCGATTTTATCTTATTCAATTTAATTTTTTTATAAAATTACTGACATCGGCAGAACATATGCGTATATTGACGTAGATAGAATTCATAGTACATGTGCCCAACAATATAGGCCATAATGTGACAGTTACTATAAGCACACAAATTTAACTATCTTTGCGTATATTTAGACAAACTGTACTCAGCTTGGAGCCCGGGCCATATGCGTCCCTCAAGTATTTTGTGGTTGGCCCACCAAGTGTTACTTTACTTTCAACCATTTTGAATTTCGAGCTCATTAGAGAAACTGTGAGCGCGCTGAATCAATAGGTTTCTAAACAATGTAATAATAATATAAGCTATAGATTCGTTCTTATATGTTTCATTCAATTTTAAAAAAATCCCGAAAACTAGATTTTATACAGGTATAATTTTTTTTGGTTGCTGCTCACGAAACTTCATATATTTCTAGGTAGAATGATGTCTTTCAAGGATAGAACTTGCCACCAATGCACATTACTTTCAAACATTTTCATACTTTTCAAACCCTTGTGGTATGTAGTTGATCTGTATTGACATCCATCACACAACATTTAATGTAAACTGACAGTGACCAGATCGAAGAAGTACTTGATTTTTTCACATCAAATTTCATCGGCATAAAAACATTTCAATAAGCACACAATATAGAGATGATTGACAAACAAGTTAAGTACTAGAGTGAAAAAAGAAGTTAAACTGATTTTTGAAGAATTTTTTTTCAGAGAAAATAAGTTATATAACGTTCATATTTCGTGAGACGTTAAAAGGTCCGAAAAATGTTCGTCTAATGAAGGCCATGAAATTTTAAGTGTCTCCTTCCCGACGCGAGTTATATTTTTATTTTGCTTTTAACCTTTTCATCAAGGCCTCCGGGGCCTAAATTGACAATGAAAGTGTTTACGCACACACGGCCCCGAACGGGTGGCCACGATCTGTGCGTGTGGTATTGGGACAATAATTCTTATTATAACGTAATGTATGCATAGATTTAAGTAATGAATAAAGTACAATAATAATATTGGGACATTTTTCACACATAGTACTCTAATTTCGGGATATGTAGCTAAGCAGTACCTCGCAGTACGGGTTATCAGAGTAACATACATACATAGATTTTTTTAAATATATACTTCACTGTTCTTTCGAATGAATTTATTAAATATTTAATTCTTTTTCATTAAATGGTTATATTCGTTTATAACTAACTGAAGTACTTTTTTCAAATAGCTATAGGCTATTATATATTTCAACTTAATTTCACTTGATGTTAAACGAAAATGGACCGTTAACCGTGGTTAAGTGTTCGTCCAGAATTCTTCAGTATGATACATGTACGACATTCGAAACAGTAGTGCTGTTATAGCGGCAGTCTGATACTGAATGCAGTAGCTAATCGGTTGGGTTCGAAAAAATCTTACCAGCATCCGAACTCCACAGCTTATATGGAGCAACTTCTGTTTTACAAGACAAACCAGTGCGCCAAGGGGACTGTCAAATATTCTAGTCAATTCTTTAATAGTAGTAAGAGTTATTTAAGATATAACAAAAATACTATAGGACATAATCCAAAACATAGTAACGTCGTTTAGTTAAACACTTCGCCTTTACACTGGGGAGACTAATAATAAAAATATAACTGACACAGGTTTATCATTTTTATGTTCATACAATATAATATTATAAGCTGGTTAGACACATTCGTGTTTTTCTTTTAGAATATTTTCTTAATTAAATTGTAAACGACATCACCACTAGCTGTCTTTAGGCCTACATAAACTTGAGAACTATCCCTCAAAACGACACGCGTGTGGCAGCCCTACCCTCATTCGACGTGTGTAAATATTTCCCAAGTACAAACAGAAGGGGTTGTGTTGTGTTTTGCTAATTGTCACTTAACAGCTTATTGCGAGCCGAAACTATTTATCATTTCGTTTGAGGCACAGCCCTATTGCCATAGTGACGAGTTCGTATACTATTGTCGAATATCAATCAAATTATTGGTTTGTGCGAAGCAGTCAACAATTATTATTAATAACAATAATATATCAATCATTCAAAAAGGGATCAGTTATTGCGAAGAGGTTGTATATGTGACATGTGAGGGATCGTGATATGGAAGGGGTCACTATCTATTAGTATCAAATACAATATTCAATTCTTAACATTGTCAATAGATTTACAATGCCTTGCGAAATACGAATGGGAATCAAGCCCTAAATTTTAGATATGTCAAGTAAGACATTTACAAAAAAAATACAAACAAAGTGTTACAATTTTTTTACCTGAATTTGTCGTTACTTTTGTGGGAAACAGGTAAAAATTTTCACACGAAATCCACTTTACTATTATCGTATATTCCAAAAAAATAATTGAATTTAGCCGCTGTCGAATCTAATAGTCGCCATGTATAATGTAATCAAATATTTCACAGTGATCGGTTTATGGGTGTGTCATATGCCTATGACACACCCGTGATACAGCACAATTCGAGCATCGGTGCCGTGTATCGGATTCCGAACGTAATTGTACAAAATCTTTACAATTTCCGAACGCTAAATTACAAAGGCGGGGCAGCGGTAGTTATGCGGTCGCCGAGTAATCATCGAATTAGGACGAGAGAGAGAGAGAGAGAGAGAAAAAAGAGTAGAAATAATAAAGGCGACGAGTATCAGCCGGGTCGATGAATCAATGCGTTCGCGCATGTACCGTGAGTCAGGGTACAGTCGCGCACGGATTTAATATTACGTCAACATAGAATTAATGCGTAACACGTTCCCTACTACACGGGCCAACATTTTGACCATGTGTTTGCTAAAATTTTTACATAAAACTTTAACCCATATCTAATCTCAGTTAATTTAATTACCGTGTACATTATTGAAAAGTCACCCCACATTCGTCTTACAAGAGTACAAAGAAAAACAAATAAGGAGTAAATGCTTAAAGTAGTGATAAATGTAAGAAAGATATTACTCGATAATGAATTCCAGTTCCACTTTCGTAGAGTTTTAATGAATCAGAAAAGTTTGCGTGGAAGCCAACATGTTTCTAGAACAGCTTTTGAGGTAATGCTATATCATTTAACTCCATCACTTGGTTAACGTAGTAGATTAAGACTTTAATTCTCTGCATATGGGTGAAGGTCTGAAGTTTCAGTTGTGGGAACAAGCATGGCTGATATGAATTTATGGAGATTTAAATAAATACCTACTTTATTGAACATTTTCATATTTTTTTATTGATTCAATTCTGGTAATTTTACATTAATTTGAACATGATGCGCTAACAAGAAATTTCCTATTCGCTATGTTCATGTAAAGCATGCAAATGTATACAAAGCAAACTTGTACATACAATATCATATATTTTACAACCCTGAGTTGGGTCTAACTTATAACTAGTTTTTGCTAAGTGACCTTAGGAGCAGAAGTGTTGATGTTGGACGGAGGATTACCAAGAAGTTAACATTAGCATTTCTTTTTTGCTTTGACTGGAAAATAGTACTAGACGTAGCATAAAATACTTTACAAATATTATAACTTTTCAAGCATTTTGTGTATGACTGTATTTTGATGAATCAATCAAAACAATCGATACATGCCGGTTATTACGTTTGATAATGGATGCGGTTGGGTTCCTGCTGATATTCGGGTCGACGCATAAGGTAAGGTCGCCCGGGACATTCGTTCCCAACATGGTCGTCATTTGATCGATCACCTTCGATAACCTTCGCTACATTCGCACTGGCCGCTATTTACTAAGATTACTAATTCCTAATCGGCGAAGTTATAATAAAGTTAATTAAAAACTAAACTCCTATATTTGTACGCTACTGTAGGCGGTATACGAAAATAGAAACAATAAGCAACTAAAACTTCAGACCGCGCATTCCATAAACACGACCGAACATAGTTATTTGCTTAATACAAGTTTATTAACGTAGATGCTATAGAAAGTTTATTTGGTGATGATGGAATCGTTTTATTTTATTGAAAACATTTAAAGCACTATTTGCTTTTTGCAAGCAAAATTAAAATTTTCTTTGCTCCGATTATAAAGGCACTGTAGATAATGAAATTAATTTCAAGAGCAACAACTAATGATCTGTGAAGAAGAGCATTGTCTTGCTAGATATCTTAAAGTAGCTAAACGTCTGGATACCCTTTAACAAAGTAAACTATTTGATTTTACAATTGCTCATAAAATGAAATTAACTAAAATATATTAATTATACTTATCATTATTAGTCTGCGATAGTCCACTGCTGGATAAAGAACTGTCCCAAGGAATGTCATTTAGCCAGATTTTTGGCTATAAGCATGCACGAGTGCCAGAACACAGCAACGCTGTTATGGCAGCAGATTGACATTGAGGATGGTATATAGCAGAGCGAGTTCGCAAACTCCAGTATTCACGTAACCCAGGAATCGAAAGAGTGACCTCATTGCATTGCATTAGAAGACAAGCGGGGATCCACTGCGTCACGGAGGTTCATCATCACACCATAATCAATAGCCTGATCAGTAGCCGTCTGCTTAGTATAGGCTCTTCACTTGGCTGGATCTTCGGGTATACGTGTAGAATCCAATAGCTGCCTTTCTCGGATCGTATAAACTATAAATGTAGTGTAATGCGGTCGTAGTAAGAGCTGACCCGCAGCGTCTACGCTGCAACGGAACACCACAATTAGACGGCCGTCTCGCTCGCGGCTGCAGTTGTTTGCGTTGTCTAATTGAAACGAAACGGGGCGGCGTATTAAGCATCCGAAGCGATGCTTAAATGGCGTGGGAGCGTCGGGGAAGCCCCGATACCGTCACTATCTTTTACTTTTTCAGTTTCTTAAAGCAATATAAAATATAATTTATCTGCAGAAACTTAATTATGCAAACTCTAATAATAATTTTCAATGGAATAAAAAATAAACAATTTGTTAAAATCCGCTTTTTTTAATACCAAAAATTACACTAACTTACAATATCAAAGCGTGTCGCTACTACTTAAGGCGTCTTCAGATGTATGCGTTCAACAGACATGGAGTTGAGAAAAATAACACTTCGATCAATAACTAACAATAATGCAGTGTCTAAGATTACTAATTTAATACCTTAACAGTGTTAAAAGGCTATCAAATATTCGTAAGTTCTCACTAACAAATTTCAAGTTAACGGTGCATGTAAGTAGGAGGAAGTACCGCAAACACCCCCCGCACAAGCCTATCGCGTTACACTGTTTAACAAACTCGAGCGAACTAATACTTATCCGAACTATACCCAAAAGCTCGGGGAAGTCGTAAAGGGGCACCGAAAATTTCACTCACGACCCGACCTACAGCCCTGAATAAATAAAAAAAAAACCCCCGTAATGCCGATGGCCCGAATGCAAATTTGTACCAACCTTGGCCGTGTCTTTTAAAATATTCGGGAGCCATTTGCTTTAGTCTGAGTGGGTTATAAATTATTTGCAGTAACTTTCTTACATGCGAATCTACTGCCGATACGTGACACCGAGAGAGTATAGGCGCCCTGCTCTAACGGGCTCCTAAATAGGAATTGAATTGATATTTATGCAGTCTATGTGACTACCCGCCAGTTTTATAAACATGTTAACGTAGGATCGCGCCAATTACGGTCACGGGTTCATTTCCAACGATAATGAGGTTTGTGACCTAATATCAAATCGCACATAATGAAACTCAAAAGTCTTTAATCAGATTTATTTAAAGGTAAATAATACTTTACTGAATTAATAACTTGATAATCAGCAATGACTTAACAATTGAGTACAAATTCCAGTTAAGTTTTGATATTTATCGCCAAATATAAAATGATGTTAGGTAGTATAACATTTATATACGGAATATTTACTACATTAATATTTTTTATCACATCTATTATAATAGTATATTTAAATAATTGCCCACTACATTCCATTTTTAAGTGCAATGACTAAACTGTAGTGCAAAATGTTAAAAGAGATCTTTTCTTAACTTAAATAAGACCAATGAGTTTCATCAAAGATGCAGAATTCTTCCAAATATATATGTGTACTCTACAAATTGAAGACGTCGCTAGTGTGGCTACTAAACTAAGATTTATATACAAAGAATAAAAGAGAACAAATAAGTTTGAAACCCGGATTCGTTGAAAGGAGAAACAGTGAGGATATATGTACATAAAGAACATGTATTATCCATTGCGATGTACACAGATAATAAAAAAAGCTAGAGATAAAAAAGTGGAAGACATTCGCGATTCGAACAATCGATACAATATTAAGAACGAGATAGAAAGCGATTGCAGTAACTCTAAAGATAGCACTAATAGCGAAATCCTGTTAAG
>DWQX01004572.1:0-14689 GCA_018245475.1 Pharmacophagus antenor
GTCCGGCATAGCCTCGCGGTTCATTGCGGCACGCAAGCCCCTCCACCACGGCAAGGTGGCGACACGTCGGAGGGGTTCTTCTCTTAAACCTAGTCGAACCCAAAATAAAAAAAAAATTACAGTTAATGGGTTAAGGATGGGGAAAATAGGAAATAATGATTTTGTACTTCCTACAAGAGATCAAACTTTGTCATTTTTCGTTTATATCTATCGTTCGATGTGCGAAGAAACAATATTACTGTATTGTGTAAACCATAAATAGATATGGTATTATTTGCATGAATTCAGTCTGTTGTAGCTAGTGTTAATATTTGCTAATTAATGCAAATATTCCGAGTTTTGAATAATAAATATGAGCACTTATGGTGTATTTCCTTAATTATGGATTGTAACGGTAATGGATGAAAAGTCAACACCCATTCAATATATCGTTCGCCTATAAATTATTTATGGACTTTGAATGAATTTATATATACAGTTTTAAATGATATGTTTTTTATCCGTTAAATGTGTATTTGTTATGCATTTATTTATCGTCTGTCTTTCGAATTAGTAAGACCGCGGAAACTCACACTTCGAATGTGCTAAATGCAAACAAGCATATACACTGATAATGGCTGTGTTTTGTTGATTGGTTACTATAATAACAATATTTATTAAACCTGTTATTTCATCGTTAAATATTGAATAAATATTTTGTTATAATATATATAATAATTTCATAAGTGTGAGATCTTTGCATTAATAATACTTGTTTCTTAAAGAATTGCAATGAGATGAGAACCTAATGTGTGTCTAGATAACACTCACTGGCGTTAATTTTTTTCAAATCTTACTTTCTGTATCGTCAGTGTAGCAATCATAACGTTCTTAATAGCTTTAATTTTTTTAAGCTAAATGGTAATATTGATTAGTCTAGCCTGCCTAAACTATCAGAGTATGTTAATCATGCATCTAAAAAAAAGATCGCAGCCAACTGCCACAATAAACAGTACAGTCATGTCTCATAACGAAGAATAAAAAAAAAACTGAATTTTCGATCCGCTCTGATTTATTCACGGACGCCCGGGACGCAGATGTAGGTACCGTCGGCACAACACGTTATATAAAAACATTCACGCTTCCGCGACTCACTCAAGCCAGTGCTCAAGTACCGACCGCAAATTAGTGTTACATAAATTATATGTACATGAATAATAGATTTCTACATCCGATAGCCTTGCGTAATGATGTATCTTTTAGGCCTGTCGTAACACTAATTATACTTAGCGCAAATTATAGTAGGCCGATCGATTATCACTGACAAGTTACGTAGGGGTTTTTATCTTGAAAGGGAAAAGGTTTTTCGTTTATCAGATCAGTTTATATCTTAGACTTTCTGGTTCAATAGAATTTTTTTAAGATTCTCATATCCGTGTGGTATCTCGAGAATGGTTTATAGAAGGCAATATTAAAGTACGAAAATAAGTGATAATGATAAATGTCTTAGTAATGTCTTTATGAAAAAACATATTCAAAACTCTAGTTAACTAACCACATTTTTGTAACGAGGTTAGAAATACCGTTAATGATAATGGCAATAAGTAAGACTTCGTAGTCAATTTCTTGTAATTCATCTGAAAAATATGATAAAAGGTTCCCAAGAAGAGCGTTGAGTGGGGTCCATTTCGAGTACACAATGCAACGTCACTTTACAAGACGTATATGTTATTTTTTGTCTTTTATTGTAAATGTTGTAATGTGTGTTTCCGAAAAAAGTTTATCTATGTCTATGTCAATTTGTTCTTAAGTGATCTTTACGTGTTAGAAGTGTTCCTTAAAAATATTCCTTAAGGTCTATAAAGTTCGAAACTAAAAATCTAAACCTTCATTATTAAAATTGAAGTAGTACAATAAATGTTCGCGATTTAAATTTTTCTCTTCATGTACTATGTTTTGCATTCTTTTATGATTAAATGTATTATACACTTCACTTTCTTTACAGGCGGCGAATCCGATCACATATTCCATCTTCACGGATATAGTTTCTACGTGGTCGGAATACGTGAATTCAGTGCGAGCGTTGATAAGGAGAAAATCAAAGAGATGCATGAGGCGGGGACGCTGTTTACTTCTAAAAATCTTATCGATCCTGTTATAAAGGATACGATAGTGATACCGAAGTACGGCGTGGTAGCGTTACGGTTTCAAGCTGATAACCCTGGATATTGGATGATGAGGGACGAGAGGTCGGCGCACTGGACCCGAGGCCTCGACTTTGTGATAAAGGTCGGCGATGAAAGGGATTTCGTTCAGGCCCCGGCCGATTTCCCCAAGTGCGGTTCTTATGTCGGCCCGGAGTACTTTTTGATTTAAGCATTCATTATGACAGAGCTAGTGAAATTAGTTACCAGTGTTAATTGGACTTGTGATATAAGTGTAGAAGAGTTTTTCATATTAAAGCCATGACAGATGTATGTAATTAACGGTTTGTTTCTCACCAATCATTACTGTTATAGTTTTAGCAAGGCAATATTTATTATAAGAAATTAATTTTACTGGTTTTAAACAATAACAGTAAAATATTTCAATTACTATTTTTTTATTATAATTTATTTTGAATATTTAAATGACGTTTATATTTTACACTTGTGCATTGTATTACGAAACTATTATACTTTTTGTAATGTTATTGTTAGTCATTTTATTTTAAATTGAATACAATGGTACTTTAATTTCAATTTACGTAATGTTTTTGTTCCTAAGGATATAAATATGTTGGTCGAATTTTTTTGTGTTTATTTACTTTAAGCGAATTTTAAATTGATATCCCTCTTGTTCGGCATTCGATGCGAAAATGATAAATCATGTGACATAAAAGAATGGTCCCGTTTCGATAAAAATAGAAAATGATAGACGCCAACTGCTCTGCAAGCCCACTATAGCGAACGGGAAAAGCGTGGTAATTAATAAAAAGACGTGTTTTAAATTTGATAAAACTACTCGGGTGATTGAAATAAATTTATTAAATTCTATTAAATACTCGTCATCGTAGTTTAATGGATTTGTTGTTGCATATTCATTTCCTATAAATAACCTAATAGATTATAAGTCATAAGACATTAATCCGCATTTTTTTTAAGATTTAAAATTCAAACTTTAAAAGATTAATTAAGAAGTATTAAATATAGATTTCTTTGATAACGGACTAAAAATGATCTTCATTTCACATGATGTTAAGTGATAAGGAGGTTTCCATAGTATGATTGTCGCAAGAAAGCAATGTTGTGATGGCGGCAGTTTGACAATATGAGTTAGGTAGTCAGCCAGGCTGGTTAATTCTACCACCACCCAAAAATCAGCTCTTATATGAATGTTCTGATAATCAAATCAGGGATTTTAGCGTTACAAGGCAAATATTTAGCCATTGCTCTACGGAGGTAGTTGATCATCACTAATAATGTTTATTACATGATCATATAAGCAGAAACATTTCTTTTCATTTGATTCATTGATTTGGGATACAGTTTCTATGTAAATTTTTTTTATTATAGTAACTTTGTGAATTAATAAAAAAACGAAGTAAAAAATACGTTTAATATAAAAGATATATTCTGCATAAAAATAATGTTTTTAAGAATACACGAACATTCGCTTATTTTTTGTTTTGATTAATTTCGGTTCAGCGACCCGGAGTTAATCTTTTGGTTCATAGACAAAAAGTCGCCATTGTTTCCGGTCATCAGCGACGTTTTGCCAGCTCTACTTTTAAATTTTTGTAGTCTTCTTTTAAAGACTTTATAAGCCATATAGGCGATTGAGATAACAGGAGAGGTTTTCAATATGTACACATTCAACCTCCGAGTCGTTCTAATTATTAGAGCATGAATATTAACATGCCCGCGACGGGTCCTAAATCCGCTGTTAGCATTGTGGGCCGGGTTTATTGCACGTGCTAGTACCCTCCGGGCGGGCTAAACCCAAAACATTGTCGCGTTAGAGCAGTCAACACGTTTGCGTAGTACACTTGAAATAGTTCTCTTATATTAATAAAATAGTTAATAACAAGAACCATTTTTATTACATTGACGCCGGCGTGTATCATCGGTGGTAGCATATCCCGACACGAATATGGTTACCCTTTTCAAACGACATTTATTTATAAAAATTTAATGTTTTGATTTATAATGTACTGGAAAAATAATTGCCAATTATCTCTGATATTTGCGTGTACTTATAATGTCGAAGAAATCCAGTTTTCTGTAAACATTGTACCGCCTGTTAAGGGTCATACGATTTTATATAATTCGTATGAGGTCGTACATAATTCGTTAAAAATATAAAAAAAGTTGTATATCGGTTATCAAATGTGTAATACAAAAAACCACTTGATCGGTACACTAGACACCTTGAATAGCAGTTGAAAGTATTTTCGTCGACGGTTGTAGGTACTTACAGTGATTTCGACCTCTTTACGTTATTTCTTTCGAGTATCCGCACTTGTATTGACCAAGAAAATTGTATGACTACAAAAAATGAGGAAATGAATGGAATAAAGAATAAACAACACTTTCTAATATAATATTTATTCTCAGTTTATTTTAACAAATTGTTCTAGATTTGTTAAATATAATTTCTATATTTCCAAATAGGATTTTCGTTATAAATTATTTTATATATATTTTTCTACTTTTAGTCATACACTTCAGAGACTGTAAAGAAAGTACTTATAAAATATGTTTTTTCAATTGTAGTCTATTTTTCTAGATATATTTTTTAAATAACCACGATTACTCTTGTAATATAAGAATGTATTATACGTAACGATACTCGTACGCCTTTCATATATTCTTTTTTTTTCATTCGTGGACATGTAGACAGTTGTTCGTTGTAATCTACGATAAATTTAAATAATCGTCGTTTTGTCAAATCATCTTCAGTTTACTTACGCCGCCAACAGTTCATACTAGGCTGTCGAAGACAATAGCTGTCAAATATAATTACGATTTTGGTTCGTTAACAAATACGACTTGTATAAACATTTTAAGTAAGCAAGAGTAAGAAATTTATTGGCGGTATGCTGTCATAAAGCTGTCCGTATAAATAATTAGTATTATTTTTTGTAACTGTTTAATGGTTTTTTTTGCAGCTTGCTTAAAATCTTTTAATTTTTTTTTCTTTACTGATTCTTTAAAGCTTTTAAATAAAAAAATTTTGTCAAGTATATATTTTGTTATATTTATTGTTTAAAATTATCGGGGGTGATAATTTCAAATATAAAAAAACTGCATAAATCAATGATGTCTTCGCCTCCATTTGCCTCCTTAAAATATAAAACTACATGTATATGGTGGACATGTAGCTTTCTGTGGATGGAGTATTGTGATCATTCCACTTGCCAAACGATATGGTGCTAATAGCTTCATAATGAAACGGTACAAGTCTATAATTATAGTCTACATAGTAAGTATAAACAACGTGCTGTGGATGGTGAAGATATATCACAATTAATAGTCCATACAGTTAAATGTCGCTCAAATATATCGTGGAAACTGAAAATATCGTAGGGTAATATTTTATTGTTATTTATAACTATTACATTTTAAAACCATGTTTAAGATTACACTAAAGAATATTTGTTTGTTATCAAACTTGATTTAAAGAAAGTCAAAAGTCACCTTTGAAGTTCTTTTACATATTACTTGGTGCTTCCATAAATACAAATTTATTTCTTCGCAATTAGTTAATTATTGATGAGTTCAATCAAGATTTCAATGACTAAAACGGAACGCATGAATTGGCGGCTATGTTGCTACCTAAATTCTATTTTGATGCAATAGAATTATAATAATAATTGAAAATAAATAACTGTATGAATATCCGATAAATAATACATGATGATCATTTAAATAGTATAGAGATTAATGAGAAAATGAACCCAGCAGTGATATATTTTAAATAGAGCTTAACTGACTCCGTGGCGCAATGGTTTATTGCTTGCTTTGTAACGTGGAGGTCTCGGATTCGATTCTCTGGCCATGTGAATAGTGGATTTTGAATGGTGGTAGGGATTTTCTTACCTGCCTGCCTAATATCCTCAAGTACATGTGATTGCTTGAAACGCCGTGTCCTTTAGAAGCACACACATTAGACATGTGTATAGATAGATACCCATTACGTCAATATTTTAATGACAACTATTAAATTGTAAATCTTAGCAAGTTTTTGCGCTAACTTGGATAAAATGTGTTTTGATTTATATGTTAGGATATGATGGGGCCGATAAAGCCATAAATGACTTTAAGCCTCTAAAAAAATTGAGAAAAAAGAGTTGTAAATCTTTATTTACAGTACATAATAACATAAAACATTATTTTATAATATGGAAAGGCAAACAATATTAGAATTAGTCACGTTATCAAAAGTAACTATGGTTAAAAAAAACTTCCGACTACTTACTGAATAGGCTAATAAAACGTAGAGCTCTCATGTTTACTTGCCGGATAAAACACGCAGATAGCCAATTAATTTACCTCCTTTACGTTTTATCTTATAGCTTTATGCCATATATCGCGTTTTAACGCGATAAAAATCTGAAAGAATATGTTACAGTCTGTCTATCTCACTTCTTTAGTTTTAAAAATCTGCGTTCTCCTCGCAAATTATACCTAACATGAAGGTGGATGATAAGATGTTTTTAGGTGAATAATTGTGAATATTTATTCGTTGGTATATTGAACGTTATAATAAAAAATGATTGGGACATGTATTTAGTGATTGCCTCTGTATCACAGAAGTTTACCTGCTTCTCTTGTAACGCGGAAGTCCCGGGTTCGATTCCCTGGCCACAGAAGTAAAGGAATCTGGATGGTGGTATGACAGGCTTTATAGAATCAGCCTGGCTACCACCCTCAATATCAAACTGCATTGCTGTGTTCTGGCAGTATTCTAGGCGAACAGGCTTCATCATCTACGTTCTTATTGTCACTTTACACCAGTTAAAATGGAGGTCAAGTGTTAGCCCATAACTGATAAAAAAATATCCTTTTTTGACTTTAAGGAGAGAGTATAGAAAATTAGATATATGATGAAATTCTCAATTATAAAATTCCGAGAATTGTTTATTTGCATTAACGAACAATATCCAACTCTGGTTCACAGACTTCTCTTAGAGATTTTTTGCCAAAATTAATTTTAAGGCGCAATATTACTATATATTTTTTTCAATAAATTTTGTGTGACCATTAATTCAATAAATATTCGTGACTGTTTAACAATTTATTACTTCACATTTCCGTGAACCTACAGTGTAATATCTGTCACTTATCTGTCAATTAATTTATAGCATTTTAGTTACAATAGTAAGTTCTTATATAATAGAAGCAGAAACCTTGAGCTATGTATTGCATATTATTCATTGTTTTTGGTCTCAAAGGAAACGTAAACTATAATACTTACACTCTTATGTTTCCATATACAAACGTTCGTCAATAACATTGATCATGGATCCGTGATTTGTTAATAATTTAAGAAATTTTTAATTTATGTGCGGAACTGTAATTATTTTTAAAAATAAAACGTTTTTCTTTTGACTTGAAGCAAATAAAAATATAGTAAACGACGTAATATATGCAAATTTTTCTTAAGCGCAGTAAGAGTTAATGTCAGCCGTGACATTTAAACGATTCATCTTCTCCATTGTTCAATAACGAGCCGTACACATTGAGCAATTTCCTCGATGGCTCATCGTAAACGAAACTTGTTTTAAAATATCATTTGACCAACTTTCACTTTCCGTGCCGGGCCATCAGTTAACTCTGTGTGCAGAATTAACAGCTGTCTGTAAATTCTGGAACGTCGGTTATTTGATTAGGAGCTAGCAACAGGATTTTAATTATTTCATATTTCCAATTTTCATTGCTTATTACATAAATAAAGATCTTGATGTCTTTATGTCATAAATTTCTTCTATTTATTTTAAATACATAACGCTTGTAGCCAAGATTGCAGTTTATTTTATTTTACGTCTGCGTTCTTAGATATCTCTAATGATGTATCAATAGTTAAAATATAACAAAAGCGCAATAAATCAGATACAGCTATGATGACTAAAAATCGTCAGGTTACCCATATGTTTCTAAATGTTAATGTGCTGTGAGATGGGGTTGAAAATTTTTGACCCACATGATGACATGGACGTGTTCATAAGACAAAACGTAAAGATTGGGCTATAAGCATCTTTATATTTATTAACTACTACAGAATTGTAACATTTTGGACATATATATGAAAATGTAATAACTACCAATAATCATCAATTACTCGTCATTTTGTCGGAACAAGGTTTGATAAGAAGTTTTGAAAATGAGGTGTTTTTGACATTTTAATTTTTTTATACTTTTTTTTACAAGTCATCAAGAAAAAATATACAATAATGCACCAAATTACTAGACACTCTTAATGAAAACTCTTAAAAAATGTAAATGTAATCTAATTGGGAGAAAAAACAGCTACTGTTAGGATGTATAAAAATATTGAAAATACATCAAGTAATGAATTAGCGTTTAAATTGTTTGGACTACTCAACAAACGCACTGCTCTCGATTCACACTCCTTAGATTACATCAGAGCTTCCGGCGTAACAACGTTATAAGCTGATATTCCATCCCACGAACCGTTTTCAGCACGTCGTTTGTACGGGGCTGCTCGTTCTTCTTTTGTCCTGGCTTAGCTCCAAGCCGCTTTAACGTGCCCGCGAATTGCAAGGTTTTATGGTGGCGCTTTGTTAGCGTCAGCTAGATGACGTTGACGATGAGGAAAATTATAATTTAAATGTAAAAATGATGACGTCGAGTTTATCGCACTTTATCAAATATTTAATTAATATTTTTAAAAGGGAATTTTAATGAAGCGAATGATTCAAGTAAGGGTGAATGATCTCCGTCACCCGTAAACAAGCCGTAACTGCAATGGAGTTAAAGCTGAGTTGCTGGCCTTGCAGAAAGTACTAGACGCTTTTTAAAGGTCCTCAACTCGTAAATAGTTGTAAAATAAATAATTTTTTTTATAACAAAGAATTATCTCTCTCATATTTCAACAATTTTTCGATGGTTTATTTGTTTCTACGATATGGAATTGAATATATTGTATCAATGGTATTGTAAACTAGGTACTGTGATGCTTTAAATAGAGAGGTTGTAATTGAAAAAAACAAGCTTTTTTAAATAATTCACTATTTATTAATTTATGTGCCATTTAGATTAGAAAAAGCAATATTTTTTAATTCCCTCATTTTGTTTTAAATTCATTTGAGTGCCATTATATTAGTTATATATAAAGTAATAGTTTTCACTGAAAACACTAATTTAATTTAAAATCATCTCGTTCCTGAAATTAACGCTCGTACAAATTTAGAATTCAACTCGGCATCTAACTTGTTTGAGTTGCTGAGCGTAGTGTGAATTGGATATTCGTTTAAAATGTCAGCATCTGGAGCGTTCAAGTTGCTCTGACGTCAGAGTTACAATGAAATGGGTACATTTTACGAATTATTTTACTACACAAATTTTAATATGTGTTAATGTAGTTTTTGGTTATCCTGTAACGTTAAGTACAATAATAATATTAATAATAAAATGTTTGCAATATATTTTTTAAGAACGATGGATGTGATTCTATCAGTAGTGTTAACTTTTTATATTTAATATATCTGCGGTGAGCCTATAAGGTAAGCTCAAACATTATAACACACAATGACAGGTGTTTTTATCACTTTTCACCTTTGTCATCGATTAAGACTTAGTTTGATACATTAATTGTATTATACTTCATTGCTTGAGTGTAGTAAATTTTTGAATGCCTCCGAGACGCAGTGGTTCACCTGTCTTATACCGCGGAGATCCCTGGTTTGATACCTGATTAAGAAGAGGAGTGGAGTGTTTGTGGTGGAAGGGTTTTTCGAACCCGCCTAGCCAGTTAACATCCTCAATGTCGATTTGCTGTCATAACAGCGGTGCTGTGTTCTGGCAGTCATACATGTGTGAGCCAGAAGTATTGTGAGCGAACACGCTTCACTTCGATGGTGTCTAGGTAAAGCGTGTTTGTTCAGAAGGTCGTTACGGACTCATTGTCACTTAACATAAGTTGAAATCAGGGTGAAGTGTTAACCCCTAACCGATTAAAAAAGGTATGTTGAACTGTACCTCCACTGCAAAATACATATCTACTTAAGTACTCTTGGAACTTATTAGATGTTGCGGCCTTTAAGTATCATAGTGGAATGTCCTAACTCGATTCGATCAAGAAAGTCGAAACTATATGTATGGAACGTACAGTTTTGAACTTTGAATGCCATAGGTTAATTGTTAACGCCGCGGGTCGTCAATAGTATTTAGGTAAACAATGTCCAGCTAAAGATCAGTAATGAAAGATGCATATTCGAATTCCTGACTCAGGCAAGCGTTACAACTTTTACGCCGAACAATCACTAAATTAGAAAGTCAATAGAACCATTGTTGGTTTTATTACACAATTGTATTATACAATAAAACGTATTGAAGTAAAGTTTTTAACATTTAAAAGATATTAGAAGAATTAAACCATAATTTATTTCTTGACTTCATATTTTAGATCGCACGATTTTAGAACGTGGTAACATAGTTTCTATAATTATCTATATTTGCTGTAGATAATTAAATTATTTTGAATTTATTTTTATAAGAGAATAATATCTTGCATTGTTTCTAGTATTAAAATTTGTCATTGTTTTTCTAACATTCTTTCTTGATTCTTACTACCAAGCTTATTCGAAATAAAAGAGAAAGGGTTATGACATATTAAACCATTCACGGTAACTAAGGACAGTAGAGAGCCATGTGTGATTTTTGAGATTTTTTTTCTAATTGTAATCCCATTTGAGATGTTTGTGAGATGTATACTTTCTCTTAACAAACTTTATTGCTAATGTAAACTCAAGTGCTCGTTGTTTTTAAGGTTATTATAATGAAATTGTTCGTTGCAATTGATGACTATTATTTACTAAAATCATCTCGAAAAAAAATCTAAAAAATATCTACTTTTTATTTTTATTTCGAAAGAAATTATAGATAATCAATATTGTTTATATATAACTATGCAATAACGTAAAGTACGTGTTTCACATTTATTTATTAAGAGACCGTAGATTTTGAAGCTTGGTCGCTCAGAATGCTCTGCCTCACACATTTATAATTGCGGGACAACAGCAACGCTCTTATGGGTAACTAGCTATAAATTATGAAGTAAATAAGAGACACATATAACGGTTATAATCGCAAAAATTCTATACGTAGTTAAGCGTGGTCCATATTAGATTGAGTTGACCCGTTTTAATGGCGCCGGTGTAAGAACACTTAGGGGGCCAAGGTAAACTGTATTAATCCTCCGTAGTGGCCTTACGCGGGCGTATCTCTACCGGAAGCGGCTTATCGCGCGGCACTAATCACTTTCGAACTTCCATACGCAAGTCATGCAAACAACTTATTCTCTGTTTCTTTGATAATGCTCCTTTATACAAACCTGAAGGTATTCTCCCTTCAAAATATATTTTAATACTTAGCCTGAAATTGATCGATTCTCAGTTTTATCGTTTCTGTCCCAATAATAACAACACAGAATAAGCAATGCCTTTTTATTATAGTATTTTTAACCAAAAAAACTTGATCAGTAATCTCTTTTTAAAAACGTTAGGTATAACTGTTTCTATGACACAGTGGTTAACTGTTTGGCTCGTGAAAAGGAGATCGCCGGTTCGATTCCAAGGTCACATTAATAATGGTACTTGGTTGGCGTTAAGATTTTTTGAACCTGGTTGACTAGCTACCACTCTCAATGTTAACCTGTCGACGTAACAGGGTTGCTGTGTTCCGGTAGTTATACATGTTGGAGCCAGAAGTATCTGGGCGAATACGGTTCACTATCAACAGCCTCATTATCACTTGATATCAGGTGAAATCGGGGTCGCGTCATAGTCCATAGCCGAAAAGAATATATTTTTAATAATTCAATATAGACTTACACGGCTTAGTTAACCTTACTAGAAATATTACTAACCTAGTTAAAATATTGTTTTTTCAAATTATTATTTCGTTCATTCTGTATAGAATCGGATAATTATAAATGTATATGCACGTAGAGACCTCTCAGTATGAGGGAGCTTGTTAGTCTATTCACCCGCTTCCCCAACTCAATTGCTTTCTGTAGAATTAATTTGATTTAAGTTATTCCGTATAATTTAAGTTATACGTCTAAAAATAATAATAAGTGTTATACTAGAAGAAGGATGGATCCTACGGTATTATTTTAATAGACGACTTCTAAATTATTTTGATTATTTCACTGAAAAAAATCGTTGATATATTTTTAGTGTACCTTTTTGTAAATTACACAGTTTGTATTATTATAAAATTTTAGATTTCACTAGGGGAGATAAGGTGGTACCCCTGTCCGCTTAATGTCGGTCAACCCCGGTTGTAAGTACTGACTCGTTTGTTACTTCCTGTATTTATTAAATCATCTCATATGTATAAACAAAATAGGACATGTAACATATTTTATCAACCCAATTTTTTAAATATATGATAAAACGTTATTACAAGCTGTAAAATTTGACTAATACTTCAGAGCTAAATTTAATGAGAGTTGCAATACTGCATTATTCTCAAACGAAATGATAATTTACTCTATATAGCCTGAAAGCAGTTTTACACTATTTTAATAATAATAAGGTATTATAAGTTGTTAATATAACATAGTAAATGTTATTTTGAAGTACCACACTCGTCACCTGCGAAAACCATTGTGTGAGTGCAGAGAAATATCAAGAAGACAAAGAGACAGTATTCTAGCTCATTAGAACAATTGATGAAAATGAAACTCACATTAGGATAACTTAAAGATTTCGAAACGCTGATGATTATGTACTCATCCATAACCAAGACTTAAAACAAGTGAGATAAAAGCAACAAAAATCGAACGTCAGTTTCTCGTTGAACATTTTTCCTCAAAGCAACACCACGGGTTGTCATATATTAAATTAATAAATGAATTTTCCGGTACATTTTCTATTTTGTATTCAACTCTGTGCATTTTATATAATATACTTTTCTTTATTTTATGTAAGCCAAATGAATTTCTTTGCATATTATACTGTGCGCCTGGGAGAATCTTTTTTGATATAAATATATAGTTTCTTTTTAGGTTTTTAATAATTTTCTTTCAAGTACCTTTAGTGAAATATGAAATACGAAGGAATATATATAACATGTACTTGTAGATAATAATGAGATTCAAGGTCTATTATAATTAAACTTTTTGTTTTGTGTATACTATAAATGCCACAGAAGCAGTTAAAATTTCTTCTTTACCTACCATTGCTTACCAAAAATAATGAAACTGCTTTATTACCATTGATGGATGTAATTTTTATATTCTTATTAATTTATTTGAGTAATAAATTGACTAAATTTCCTAATTTCTTCCCACAGGGCATTTACAAGCTAATCAATTTATTTGTCCTCTTACATTTACGAAGTCATAAAATTGCTCGAACTTTAAATCATTTTTATTATAAAGAATTATGTATTTCTTTGTTGATTTCTGGTGTATTTATAATGATTTAGAAAAGACTTAATTTTTTAACACGGAACAAAAAAGAGAGGTACTTTAATTAACGCATTTGTATTATATATTATTCAGTCATACAGCATGTCTAAAATTAAATTTTAACAGTTTTTCTTTGGTGGGTGGCTAGATCGAGTATTTGTGATTTAAAAAATATGTTTTACAAAGGTTTCCATAGAATTGTAAATTAATACTTATTATAAATTATTAACAAAAATACAGTATCATGATTAGTTCTAAATAAATTATGGTCTCGTATTAATTTTAAAAAGTGTGAAATTTAAACTGCTGGTGAGGAAATGTTTTGGTCTATAAGCATCGGCAAGTTTATATACTTGTACCTTTTTTTATTTAATTGTTATAAAGTAAAGTTTGACCACAATCCCACCTGGTGATAAGCTATTTAATTTATTTAATATTCATACTGAGCATAAAGAACAATAAATTTTCGAAGTGAAATTATATGAAGGAAAGAGAATACGTTTCTGTTGGGTGTAATTTTATTTATTAATAAATAGACATGTTTTTTGAACCTATGGTTTAAAATGGACCTACATAAAGACTAATCGTCATAATAAATATTGATTTTATATATATACATAACTTTACGTATTGACGTAAAGTTATGTATATATATATATAAAGTTGTAGTGATTGCCTACGGAATTTTCAATATCCGGGGTGGGAAGTGTGGCCAGAGATAGATGATGTTGTTATTCAGGTTATCGTAAATGATCCAGACTTTGTTCTATTTGTTTAAAAAACGCCTGAGAATTAGAGTAAGGCTGCTAAGAACTGGAATTTACAATTATATTTAAAATCCAAAAAAAAAATCGGATCCCGACACTTTCAACATATACCATGGATTCTATAAACTAAAATTTTATTTGAAAAGAACGAATGTCGATTTCTATACGCTTTCCATATGATTTTCAGGATTTGTTATAGACAAATGTAATAAGTTTAAATTGTTGCAGGAGAGAGTGATATATAGGTCACTAAAAGTGAATATTTTGCTATTGATTTAAACGGCCTATATAGAAAGTTACAA
>DWQX01004573.1:0-14689 GCA_018245475.1 Pharmacophagus antenor
TATATATATATATATATATAATAGAGAGGAAACAAAACTAACAATATAATACAAAAATAAAGTCTTTCGTTTAGAAGAAATTTCTTTCATCTGTGAGATGATCAGTCGAGTTTGTTCAACTTTTTCTTGTTAACACTGAATTTCAACACAGTTACTCCGCTTCTCACTTTGAAACTGTTGATTTTTTATGCAAAGTTTGTTTTTTAACTTTGTCATAAAGCAAAGTAAGTAACCGAGTTTTGCCCCGGTTCGTGCGGAATTCATTTTTCGTGCATATTTTGTAGTTATGAAATCATATTGTCAAGGAGAATTGCAATGTCATATTTGCTTGTCTGTGAGTTAAACAGCATTTTTATGAGATCCATTAAAAGTGGCCCCATCTAAATTTCATTTCTATCAGTTAGAGGCTATGACTAGGCCTCGATTCCCCTAATGTTATAACAATGAGACCATAAATAGCAAGTTATAACACTCGGAACACAACAACGCTAGTGAGGCAGCAGATTGACATTGTGGGTGGTATCCAGCCAGGTGGGTTGGAAAAACCGTACCACCATCTAGACTCGACCATTCCTGTGGCCCTCAAATCTCCTGTGGTTATCACTAGCAACACGCACTAATTAAATCCTAAGTCTAGCGTTTTATTAACTGAAGATGTCGACAATAAAGATAATGTGCTCGTATCGTATAAAGCACATCTTTCCTTATAAGCCGCGTCTTTATCGTGAAATGAAAGGGATGACAAACCCATTGGGCTTTCTGTCAGTTCTCCTCAGGGGATGGCGCGTAGCGAACGTAAATTATAAACGATTGACGCTTATATGTGATTGTAAAAATTCTTTATTAATAAAGAAGTTTTGAATTTGAGTTCGGAATGATATTGATCTAGCTTTCATACCACTGGTAATAGCAAATATCCTTGAAATAAGGATAATTATAAAAAAAATCATACAATTATAATATAACATATCCAGGATATATTAGTCTACTCTCCATACTATACAATAAAACAATAGTTACAATTTTTTGGATATTTAAAACAAATATGATGTTAACTGCGTTGTTCTCATTAAACCTCAGTTGTATGTCCAGAATTTCTTCTATTGAATAATACTTGTATATTTAATTGCGTCGCATTATTTTTATGAACCTAACAGATAAAAATTATTATTCATAAAGCTTTAGGTTAAAAGTATTAAGTATTAACTATTTAAATGCACTGTGTTAATTTTCAATTTGTTTTTCTCTAATCTTAATGATGGAAATAAAAAAAAATAACGATTAAAAGTTTGTACAATGACTATAATGAATTTTACTTATGACAGATATAGTCGTCAAAAACGTTAAAATGGTAAATAAGGCTGCGTATTTTAGTGACTAAAATAAAACATTTGCAACTCTTATCGATTTAACATAAGGTTTGTAGTGTGTCACCTTCGAACGTTGTGACCAAACTTCGTGATGAAACTTGATGACAACGGGTTCCGTTTCAAAGGGAATAACATTCGTTTGATAATTTACAGAAGCTTCAAAAATTCTTTTAGTTTGGAATGAGCTGCGCCTGTGATGTATGCGCGAGTCGGTTTTTTTGTCTATTTTTGTATGACATGCTGTTAAAATTTTGTTCCGTGAATTTCACCGCTGTGACACTTTTTTTAATTAAGAGTGTACAATTTTTTATTGAAGTCCATTTCATCTTATATGTGGGATTTCTTATGAGGTAATGTACTCCTTCTTCAAATTTACCTAAGCTGTGACTACTAACACATACTTTATGTATTAGACATTTTTTACATAGTATATTATTATATATATTACCCTAGTAACAAACACAGATAAAGTAGGATTGAAAGACAAATCCATTACTTGCTCCTTATTAACAAAAACACTTTAGTATTGTTTAAAAATAATGTTGTTATTCTGTACAAACATTTATAAAATTAATTAAATTACAACAAGAATGTGATAGTAGCCGATGATAGGTAGTAGGCAGGGAAATTATATAATGTTTTTCCGGTGCATAGTAACTTGATCTATTATATATTTAAACTGGGTTAACATAACAGGGTTATATGATGTAAAAACTATTAATAGCATTAATTCAAAAGTCCATTCCACATGACCCTTAGTTACATATGAATGTTAATTCACGTAAATTATATTATGTTGATGGTTTTTTTTTTATTATTTTAATTTAATTTTATTTTTATTTCATTATTGTCCATCATTACTTCGAGAAAGTACATTCAATAGAGGCACGAAGTTAGTGTGCTTTGCTCTAATAAAATTCAATTTAAACTTACAGTCGGTGCAAAGTTTCACGATTTCTCTATAGAATGTAGGATGAAAACAGTTTTCATTTCATATAGGTCGATTGTTAATGTAGAAAATACACGCGTCTTACTAAGTCGTCATTCATAATAAAAGTGCAGAAATTATCTTTACTAAAACGTTATAAGGTAATAAATATCAAAATTATTTAACTAAATTTAATTAATTAAAGCTTTCCATAATATGAATAACCTATATGTGTGATGTAGTATGATTTCTATACTAATAGTTAAGTACACATTTTACATAATGTCTTTGTTTCGTATAAGTAATGAATCGAAAAAATACTAAAATGTTAATGTGATGACATAATATTTGAAATTTACTGCATTTTTTTTTAAATTTACGAAGTTATGCATTTTCCACCAGTCGACATAGGTTTGACAAAAAAGGAAAGAACAAATAAACTTTAACGTAACAATTAAATAAAAAAAAAATAATTTAAGAAAATTTGTCGTTAAAAGCATTAAAAATGTAACCCCCAAAATAACAAATATTTGCGCATCTTTATCACGTTGACGTAAAATCGTTGACGGAATCATAAAAGCAATGTAACAAAGTTCGAAATTCGAAAAATGAAATTCGGCCACAGAAATGGCCAATGCCTGCTGCAACTGCGATAAAGTGACCCCTATCTATACACGAACGGGGACGCCCTGCCGAGAGTTGTGCGACACGAGTCATTTCCAGTAACATGATATCTTGCACAGCAGTAGCTCGAAATTAAACGCAGTCACGATACCTATCCTATCCATGGTCTAAAACAATGAAGCAAGTATTCTTTGAAATGATTACACTTGTTACATTGGTTAAAATATTAAACACATGGACAAGAAGTTGATTCTAAATTTGAATTTGATTCTTTTTTGTGCATGTCACGCGAATTATTTTAAAGGGCGGTTCAATTTTAACGAAACTTTATTTGTAAAAATTATAATTTGTATTTGTTGTTATTTTATCGGCAAAGTCACTTTACCTCAATTGACACAAGATGTTAAGTGACAATTATGGCCGTAGATGGTGAAGTGTGCTTACCTATAATAGGCAGTAGTTTACATGTATGAATATCAGAACAGCAGTGCTGTTGCAGCAAATTAACATTAAGGGTGATTGCTAGGGCGGGTTTGTAAAAACCCTATCACTATTGTAAATCTCACAAATTATGTAGCCCCGGAATAGAATCTAAGCCTTCCGTATAACAAGCGGTAAATCACTGAACCAGTTAAAAATCGATCCACGAACATAAAATAAAAATCCACCTTTATATTGATTCAGGATAAATATCCTTCAAATCTGTTACTAAGCCATACTCTGCTTCCAACAAAATAATCACGATCATGCTTAAAAAGGTAGAAGGTAAAGATTACCAACCCACGACCAAGGTTAAGAATTATTTCTTCTTATTATAGCCTGAAAACAACCGAGGACATTAATTACCAAGGCAAGCTTGGTCTATTGTGGCTAGAGCAATTGCCGGGAAAGCTAATAGCCCATTGTATGCTTACACTTATTATTCTTAAGCATACCTTAATTTTAAGAACAATGCAATATTTGTTAAAAAGAAAATGAACTGTATTATAATTCCAACATACTTTTTTTCAAAATATAATTAACATTACAAATACTTGTGGGAACTGAAATCAATTTGACTCTGACTAAATTATAAATTGGAATTTAAATTTTTTGATTCTAAATTTGGGTATTGGTCTTTCTCGGTGAAGGCCGCTCATCTTGTAGCACGGACTTCCCTGGTTGAATCCATTACTCATGTTGCATTACTCATCTGGATGGTGGTAGGGTTTTATCGTACCAGCCTATCTAACTACCACCGTCAATGTCAATCTGCCGCCATAGCATTACTTTGTTCCGATAATAGTGGGGGTACTCAGATACATTCCCAAAAGCCCGGCATAACCCATTTAAGCAATAAAGTGGTATAAATATAAAAAAAAACTATAATCGTTATATTTGTAAACACGATCATAAAGTTAAGAAAATAGAAAAATTACGTCATATATTAACATTTTTGCCCTTCAGGATAGTCTACATGATGAGGTTAATTATTAGCCTATTACCGATTAAAAAACATATTAAAAATTATAGATACCTTTTAAATCTAAAAATCATGACTACACTACATTGGGAAGATTTAATTAAAATAGAATTAAATGTTTAGCTGTCCGTTGCTAAGCAACGGGTAAATAAATTCCATTCTCGAACACTCCAGTAACTGGACGTGGACATAGATGGCTGTTAAAAAGAGAAAATTGAGCTAGAAATTAGACAGCGGAGTGAGAAACATAGCAATTGTTATTACTTGTTTTCAAAACGACTAATGAATATGTATGCTTGGTCTAACACACCCGGCGTACGTCTGGATATAGTACTACAGAATTCAAAAGTTTGAAGTAATGATCGAATTTTCATTAAATTAATGGAAAATATTGAACGCAGTATATTCCTGTTCCATTTTTAACGTAATACGCAGCACTTAATGTTCAATTCAATGAGCACAAAATACTCATGAACGTTGAAAATAGTAGGTAAAGAGGTTTCGCGTAGAATTACAATAGCGTACTCGGGGGAAATTTCTCACTACTTCAAAATGTTTTAACCAACGAGAGGTATGCAAACATTTTTCAACTCCACATATGCAGTTTCTTTGCACGGGTTTATAAAGTTTTTCAATTTAAAAAAAAATCTTTAAAATTCACTCGACGTACAATTTTGAGTTAATTTACTTCCTTTGCCCTCTTTGTTCGGAGTTGATTGTTACGTTCGAATAAAATAAAATAGCTCTAGTAATACAATAATTGTATGACTACGGAACTTCTTTGAGTTAAACAATATTATTAAAAACATGTGCCCAAAACTGACACAAAGTTTCTAAATCTGATTCTTCTAATCTTTAAATTTCACCTCATGATCTTCTGAAACATGCAAGAAACAATTTTGAACTGATTATGTTGCAGTTGCTCTAAGCAAAATTTATTTTAAATATAACTGACGAAATATTTGAAAATATACTATAATTATTTATGTAAGACACTGTAAGTATCTTTACATAAGTTAGTTTCGCGTATTATATATATTATACCCCACAATAACCACATCAAAAGGCGATCTTATTGCAAAAAAGAAACCGTTCATTTTAATTATACTAATCAAAAATTATTGCGTATGGCACAAGTAGACCTAAATCGAAGTAAAATGAAAATGTATGCATACAAATACGCACACAAAAAGGATTATTGACTGTATATTGATTTTAGTTGAAACATGACGGTAAATTATGTTAAAGAAAATTCGATCAATGTTTAGAAAAATTTGATACATTTCATTTATGTGTAATTTTTCATGCAAACATCTTGCAGATATAAAAACCCGCTGTAGTATTTGTATGAAAATGTATTGAATGTATTGAAAACAAATAATAATAATTTAATACTTGCAGGCACTTTGCACACTTTTTGTACTTTCTTATATCTGCGTAGACGTTGTAGCGTAGCACGTGCTACGCCGAATAAAAAAAAAATCCTAACGTAATTAACTGCAGTACAAACTATTAAAAAGGAATTTCTTTCGCAACTTTTTCTTAAATATCTACGAATTTTTGGTAATTGTTTAATCTTTTTACGAACTAAGCATGAAGCTTGAATTTATTATAACATCTATGATCTTCAATGTAAAATTATTAAATTGTTTATTCATACATATTTTTGAAGGGTTCTATTAGAGATGTACTAATTAATACTTAGATTTAAATAAATACGTATTAATTCATAATTTAGTAATAAATTTTAAATTTCTTTTGCAGGAGGGTCTTTGACGTGTATCGTTATTGTGACGTGTAATCAATGGATATATTACATCATATTACTACTAACTTAAAATATCAACATTAGATTTTGAAATCTTTCAAATATTCAATACATTAATAAAAAAGCAATAATTGGTACATTACAAATAATATAGAATTATATTACAAATATCGATATTATAATACTCAATGGTGATACAAATCACAACAACATAATTCAACACTACAAGAAGTTGCCCAGCGATGGTACAACATTAAATAATACTTGTACGGTTTTCCCCGACGAGTGCAGAGCTTGCACGAACTTAAACAAATTGCAAATGCTGAGAACACAAATTAAATCTTGGAAACTTTCCAAACGTGTGTTATATTTACATCGGGAAACATGAGGGTTAATCGTCAAAGTTAATTGCCACTGCTAATAATACAAGGCCTCACGAAATCGTAATATGGGTGTATAGCTCTGGAAATAGTTTTACAGAGCTACTAATGCTTTTTATATGCAACGAAGCAACGATTTTTTTTGACTGCTTCCGTTGCGCTATAGTTTACAGCTTGCCATCTAAGATGAAGGTCCCGGGTTGAATTCCCGGACCTCACGAGTAATAGGATCCGGCCAGTGGTAGGGTATTTTACCCCGTTAACCCGTCTGACTAAGTATCAACCCCAATATCAATTTGCCGCCATTGAGTTGCTGTATTCTGGCAGACATACACGAGAGAGTCAGAAGTATTTTAGGTGAACACGCTTCACCATCTACGCCTTCATTGTCACTTAACATCAGGTGAAATCGAGGCCAAGTGTTAGCCCATAACTGATTAAGAAACACCCGCAATGATCTATATATAGACAGTTTAACTTATAGAAATGCTTAATGCAATTTTTTTTTAAATTATAGGCATTGTGGTCTCATAATGACAAGTTCTATTTATTAAAAAAAAATTATTTTCTCTTTTTAAATCATTAAACGTCTTTCACACTTTTTAAACGTAAGCAACTTTACAAGTAAATTTTACTATCACCGGCTTTGAAATGAGGGTAAAGCATATATAAATGCAGTTGCCCATTTACTACTTAGCAAACCGAGAAACTTATAAGCTAACTTGTTAAGAGCAGAAGTAGGTTTCATTTTACAAAGTAAACATTTACTTGCTGGCAAATACAGGCGTTCGCTTATTTAAACCTTTTCTAAATATTGTTATTTTCTAAATAAACAAAGTAATTCTAACTTTTGAAATCAACAAAGAAAAATACATATGCAAAAAATTGCTAAAAACAACCATATCTGACAAAGCTCTTACTACTAACCATATATTCACGTGGTCTGGGATCGATTCCGAGACTTCCCAGTTAAAAGGCATTCCTTCAACCACTGCGCCTCAAAGGTAGTTGAAAAAACTATTCAACATTTAAATCTTTGTTATAAAACTTAGCATACATGTCACCTTATTCTACTATTGAAAATAGCTAATTACGGACAAATTTCGAAGGTGTGAGTGAATCAAGATGTTCTATAAATAGCTTGACTAAGAAAAATGCTACTTGGTAGCCTATTTTAAATAAACTATTTGACATTTCGTATTGAATTTCCTAGTAGCTGATTTTAATGACAGAATAATTTTCTATTTAGAATTCCATTTCCATTTTCTATAGCATCCCAATACACAATAAAATCGTAGCATTAGCCCGCTGTGTAATTACTGTGAACGTAACAAAGTCTTTGTTTGCAATGTTGGTATTTGTATACACGGGTTACACGTACGAGCTTATCTTTTAGACTCTGATAGGGGTATTGAGCTAGGCTATATTTTTTAATGTTTTCTATAGTTAAAATATTCACATTAACTGTTCATACTGTAACAATAGAAAAAAATTTCGAAATAAATTTGGTTATTAAATGTAAACAGGTAGATTAATGATTTTAAAATTATTTACCCTCATGCATTATCGTAAATCAAAGCTAATAACATAACGTATATTTAAATAATTAGAAGTATCTATAGCATATACTTGGAAATGATTTCGATCTTCAAAAATAATGATCACGTGTTATAAAGATAATTTACTATCAAATAACGTTATTTTGTTTTTATTTTATGAAATGAAACAAGCATATTTAAGTGGTAACACTGGTATTCTTTAAAAATCTAAATCAATTGACTGAACACTAAAACGGGAAGATCTTCTCATTGTTAAAAACGAAAAAGTAAATCGTAAATGTTTAAGTCATTTGGAGGCTACTATATAACAGGTGGACAAAGATATATATAGATAGATATGTTTTTATTCAACCGTTCTCAATGAAATGTCATCCCGTAAAAGCATGTTTTTGTTTCCTTCTTTTTTATTATATAATAGATATCTAAAATGCATTAAAACAAGAACGGTAAAAACATTCCATAAAAATTTGATAATCGCTTATATGCAAATACTGGAAGCCGGGCGTCCTAATGGTTACCAACGGTTATATGTTTTGTAATTAATTTTTGAAATAATATATGTATTAGTTTATGAATTGAGAAGAAATGTCATATAAGGAATGTAACATTTACAACCAAATTACTTATCAGTAGTTACTACGGCGAATATAAGTAAGAAAATTAAGACGATGAACATATTTTTTAATAAATTTTACGCCATTTTCATTTTTTTTTCTTTTAATGTGATTAAATGCATATGCTGAAATAATAATTATTATAAATACATTTTTTTTTAAATAAATGAAAAGTTTTTTTGAAAAAAATACTGCCTCTAAAAATTTAGGTGTTGTTTATTTTGTAGAAGTTCTCTAGCACATCGTCCCCATTTATTAACGATCCTAAATTGCTTTTTCAATTTCCTCTGAAGATGAAAGTCTAGTAGGCCTTGAGTTATAGAGAAAAATATTAGTCGACGCGTATAACAAAAATGATGGTACAAATAAGTAATTTATTTCTTTTATTGTACAAATTTTACAACTGAAAATTGTATTCATTTCTCAAATTGTGTAGACTGCTATGTAGTTTGATAGGTGATAGCAGATGGCTTTTTTGAAATAAAATCAATATTATAGTGTCACGAATCTTTATATATTTAAGAAGATAAGCGAGAGTGGAGCAGACAACGATGAATATTTCAAGGTCCGAAATTCTCACCAGATCTGGATCTTCACTTAATTTTCCAAAATTTAGACTATTTTTCAATTTATTTATTAAAAAAATATTGATGATAATACAATTTTGAAGGATATCTTAATGACTTTGTGACTGATGACTTAATGACTATAAATAACCTAGGAATCTATATCTTTATCATGTATTTGTTTCTGTTAAAGTAAAATACAGCTATTTTGCCCATCATCATAAGACATGTTATTTTATGCTCTAATGGCAGACAGTCTAGCCTTAATGAAATGTTACGGTTAATGAATGAATGTTACGGTCAAGAGAAGCAACGTATAATTATCAGCAGATTAACGTCATGCACCTCTTGCCGCTTTATATTATCATAAAAATACTACATTAACCGGTTAACAGGATCGTGATAGTTTAGATTTGTTTATTTTTTTTTCCCAATTACACAAATTACAAAAATGTAACGACCAAATATATCTTGTAACTTATCGTAATACCTATGTAGCTTGATAATAGTATCAATACTATTATAAATGTATTTTTACATAGATCGCATTATTTTATCAATGACACATATAATAATCATCACACCCGCTTGACGACAACTATCTAGAACGTTTTTAATATGAGATGCCTGTAGGATGCTTCAAGAGAGAAAAAGGAAAAGATTCGCTCAAACGTAGCTGCCGGCTAAAAGTCGGGCGTCAATAAAGCCGAGGTGTGTGCCAAGCTGTGCCTTATGTAACTCCTTTCTCAAGCTAAGACTTGCAGTAGCTAGTTAAATCACAACGGCTTAACCCTTACAACACTCCCCGTTGCACGACCTATAGAAATTGCTCACAGTCGGTCCTTTGCATGAAGACTTTACCTAACGTAATACAAAAAAATATATGCTGTTATTTTTCTTCAACAAACTTTATTTGCAGTTTCAATATTTAAAGATATTTTTATGAAAATCTATATCACCGGTCATTAGTTTAATGTAATACGTATCTGGCATACGCCCACACAGGTCATCGGATGGACGTCGGATATATCCCCCGGCACCCGTACCTAAAGGGTTAAAATCCTCGTCCCCGCTCCACCCGGACCAGCGTTCGTAATGCACGGCTCGTTGCAAGTTGTTTGATGATTTATTTAAAGCCTACTCCCATGTTTTATTCTGTTCGCTCAGCGGGTACAGCATTAGGCAACTGCCGTGTAAAAGAAACATGTTCAAAAATTTCACTTAATCCGTTGAAACTTCCTGAACTCCGAAAGAAATGGAATCATTATTTTTATAATTTATATGTAGAGGTATAGGTACATACTTTGTTTATGTATCTATGTAATTGTGTTATGGTTCCCAAACAGAATCGATTTTATCCAGGTTTTTTTTATTAACGAAAATGTTTATAGCTATTATCATATTAAAAAAATTGCTGTTTGAAGGTCTTTAGTTAATTTTGAAAGTTTTTTTAATTAATTTTGGGGGTATATTAAAACTGTAAATTGGTCCTAACTTATCGTGGGTATATACTTTTATATCATTGGAGACAAGTAAGAGATTCAAGATATAAATAATTATTAAGTAAACAGAATATTTTTGACTTATTCCAAAAAAAAAAAATAACTTTACATAGAAATAATTGTCGAACGTGACACATGTAAGTAATTAAATATCACAGAAAAAACTAGGTTAGGTATTTTAATAACTACAGACTTAACCATTTATTGTAAGGAATTGAGTTGACTAATTCAAAAGTCAAATATGATCGCCGCCTAGGCAACTTTTGTAGAGCCCATCTTTTGCGGTTAATTCATTATAGTTATTTTTATTTTGTTACTAGGTTGCGACAACTTCGTAATACATCCATAATCTGACTACTTAACAAGAAATCATTTCTTTACAATTTACAGAATTTTAAAAATTGCAATTGTGGTTAGAACGAAATTTTAACAGTTTCAAATTTAAATTCTAATGTATGACAGTGCATTTGTCATTCAAATCGCTCCGAAAGCGACGCTGTACTCTACTGACCTAGATACCTGGTACCGTGAATCGCGCAGAATAAATGAATTTGACTGTAGCACTGAAACTAATGGCATATTTCTATTTTTTTTATAAGTGTGAGCTTGTAATGGCTTGTACGCCTCCATGGAACTACTTAAAAGAATTTTACAAGACTTCGTAGAATAATTGTTTATTTATATTATCGGCAATAGGTTGATATTTGACATCAATTGAAACAAGACAGCATATGTCAATGAGGCCGTAGATAGTAAAGCGTACGCGCAGGTGAAATCTGGCTCTCATTTCTAGCTATAGATTGTCATCGAGGGTGGCAGCTACTAAAAGGGTGGGATCTAAAAAGGTTATCGCCATCCAGACTCCAATGCTCACGTGGATACGGAAACGAACCTCGTCCATTTTACAAGGTCAGTTGTAATTGCCACGTCATATTTCAGAGGAAGGCAAAAGCTATAATTTTGACTAGACTTAAATTATGTTAGTCGATATGCTAAGCGAGTAAGCTTACCCATATAGGGCCTTATTGTCGTCACTTACACACTCACACATCATATAGCTATTGAGGTCAAGTGTTAGCTCATTGCCTATATAAAGAATAAATATCAGTAGCCAGACAATATTCGGTTATGCACTTGATCATGTTAAAAGTGCAGATGCAGTCAAAAATGGTTCAAACGTAATTCGAAATGCTATTCATTATTAATTGATAAAAACTATGTCCATTAAAATGTAGTCAATAACTTTCCGATAGTAATAAAAGTTTATTTTGATGAGCGCATAATATTTGATAAATAACCTCGTTTGTAACATTCAGCAATATTTTCATTCTGTTTGCATTCGTTTTAATAGTGTAAATGAAATATGAATAGAATTGTGGTACTGTTTTAATGAGATGTGATTTAAATTCAAAGGTAAAATTCATTTGTGGCATTCCTACTAAAAGTATTTTTTGAATGAAACAAATACATTACAAATTAGGTGAACAAAAACAACAAATCATTAAAATAAATAACAACTGGAAAAGACGTAACATTAAATTCCAATAAATTATTTACATTTGCAAAATTAACATGTTATTTTTTAACTTTAATTGATACAAATAAACTTTTAATAACAAAAACCAGTAAAGTTGAATTTTTTGTTATAAATTAATATGAACTAAATTATAACTTACTTAATTTGTAAATAGAGATTTCAAAACATCTCCGATAAACACAAAAGTGTCAAAATCGTGAAACTAGATAATATATAAAATATGTCACGTATATTAGTTTAATTATAGCTGAAAAAAATTTCTAACGTTATCGTTGTACTTTTAGCCACTAGGGAGATTGAATTTTTTAAAAGGTCAGCTTGATAACCGGATATGTCATTTCATTAGTTTTTATGTCCCATCGTTTATACGAATTTGTCTTCCATTAATATGTTAGTACAGGATCCTTCGCGAAACTTTGCTTCAATACAATAGCCGAACCAACGTTTAGTAATATACTCGTAATAATTTTGAAGATTGTGTGAACATATTGGTGACGAAAACTTTAAATAGAAATTGTAGGAGAATTATTAAATACCTAAACGTACGGTTAGCAAAGTATTGATGCTAGCCAAGGATATGAAATAAACTCCATAATGAGTACTAATAACAGAATTTTATCACTTACTTGTTGCACTCACTTCGGGTCCCAAAGACTCGAACGCTTTCCCAAAACTCAGCTTTAGCAGTCGATCGGAATCTAAAAGAGTTTAATAGTTTAGGCAAGTAATATTCAAAATTATGTTAAAATAAATGTTCAAGTACGAGTCGGACTGGCACAATGAGGGGTTCTGTATAATAAACGCTAAAAAATCATGTTTCTATTACTTTAGTTTTAGTTGTTGTTGTAGTGGTAATAGAAATAAACAATCTGTGAAAATTTCTACTTTCTGCCAATTACTGTTCAAAAGATAAAGTTCGCTGATAGACCGACGGACAAACATAGGATCGGCATAGGTTTAGTAATGAAACTCCGTTTGTCACCCTTTGGGTACGGAACCCTTTATATAAAAGACTTTTTAATAACAAAATATTTATTTTAAATATCCGAAAAAATCGCTAGCATTGCCAAGCGGGTTAATGGCGGAAATGATAACGTTCGGGATACGAATAAAAAAATCCCGGAATGTAGACCAAGTATAGACAATTGCGTTGAATATAAGAAAGTAGAGATAAACTGGAAGACTAAGTAAGACCTGTGTTGTCGTAATAGATGATATTAATAATAAAATGATCACAAAACAAATATTTCTATACTTGAATAATTTCTTAATGAATATTTTTTTTTATAATTAATGCAATAAAATCATTAAATTCTAATATTACTCAATTTATAATACAAGCTTAAATTTGTTCTTAACTACTTTGGTGTAAGCTTCGTGCAGTGAAAGCATAAGAAATCATTATTTAATATAGTTTGTATTTTAATAAAATGTTAACATTATTGTATTAAATCTGAATATACTATTTAATTTTTTACAAATAAACTAAACAACTAAATTCAATATACCACACAGGAAAATGCAATTTATTATTACGCCATCTAGTTCACAAGACAATACGTCCAAACATTCCAATAAATACACCTTTACATACATATATTATGTATAAAAAAATATCTTCAGAATAATTCCGTAGTTACATAAACAAATAAACCCATGATAATATTTTTTAACAATTGAATCATTTTAAATATAAATAGAAAGAGCGCTATCTTTTACCATTTTCTTCAATAAAATTTTAAATACTCTGCTTGTATTCGTTGCAGTGTCATTACAATAGCATAGATGGCGCGGAAATTTGTTCTCATTCAATGTTTACTTCATACAGTTTCAAATCGCTTTTAATTTCATAACCGGTGTGCGCTTTACGAGAATTATATTAGAAACAAAGATTTCCATATATAATAGTTTATAACTGTTACTTAATATATTATACTGATATTTTCCCTGAATACAAGTACATTTTACACGTGACTGTTGTTAGGCGCAGTAAGTTTGAACAAGTTAGTTACGACTAGTTGAAAGGTATTACGAGGGCTGCAGCAAAGTAAGCAACCGAAAGCTGCCTGGAGCACAGCCAACATTCCTATTCATGGGTTGGGACCTCGTTGAATGAAGTGGCATATTTAGTTTTATTGGTCCGCAACGTAGAGTAAACATTAAGCTGAGCTTAACAGTTTCCGTAAAAAATCTTTTAGATAATTCAAGTAAAATTTCTCACCAACTGGTGAAGGGTTTTCTTGATTTTACTCCTTATAATTTGTGTATTCCTTTATTTGTCTGCCTCCATGGCGTAGTTATTTAACGTTATTTTTGTAACTTGGAGTTAAAAGGTTCAGTATCTAGGTCACAATAACAGTGAAGTCTGGATGGCTTTTC
>DWQX01004574.1:0-14688 GCA_018245475.1 Pharmacophagus antenor
CCCGCTGGTTCTATGACGCTCTCCGCGGCCTGGACTACTTCCGGGCCGCGGGAGGCGCCCCGGATCCGCGGTTAAACGAGGCAGTGGAGGTGGTGCGTTCCAAGCAGCAACCGGACGGCACCTGGCTGCTGGAGAACACGCACCCCGGGAAGGTCCACTTCCGGCTCGACGAGGGCGACGGAAGGCCCAGCCGCTGGAACACGTTGCGCGCCCTTCGGGTCCTGCGCTGGTACGAGGGCTGCTGAAGCGGCAGCCTATCCTTCAAGCAGACGGCGGCGGTGCTTCAGCTCCTTAACCCACGCCCTGGTGACCATGTCCGGGAAGGGCGAGCCGCCGTCGTCGTTCCCCTTTTTCCCGTTGACGACGGCGAAGGCTGTTCCTGCTTCCAGGTCGGCAACCAGCGGTCCGGACGCCTTGAGCGCGAGCTCGAGCACCTGGACGGCGGCGCGCCGGGGTAGCCCGAGCTCCTCAGTCCAGCCGAGAAAGTGGCGGCGGGAGATTCCCGTGCGCTTGGCGCCAATGGTCAGGGCCAGCGTCTTGTCGCCGTACACCACAGTGGAGGGGATGTCGTAGACAGGGGCAATAACCCATTCACCGTGCGGCTGCCGGACCATGGAGACGTTTTTGGCGTGGAGGTCACCATTGCCGGTCAGCCACGCGAAGGCACCCTGGATGGCGAGGTTCCGCAGGGCCGGAAGCGGCGCCGAGCAGTGGTCGGCGAGCGCGTGGCAGACCTGCCCGTACCCCACGTTGTATTTGTCCGCCGGATAGAGCTTGAGGACCTGCGCACCGTCCTCGACGGCGAGGCGCAGCACGTCGTTCTGCCCACCTCCCGGCGCGGGAACGCGATCGAAGCGCTCCACCAGCAGACCCGGCCTGCCGGCAACGTCCCGGATCAGTTGGACACGGCTGAGCGGGATCTTCAGTTTGGTGGCGTACCGGAACATCACCAGCTCGTTCTCCACGACGTGCGGGAACTCCGGAGCGTTGAGGTTGAGGATGAACCGTTTCCCGGCACTGGCCACCGGCAGGCTGATCATGCCGGCAGACAGCTTGTCCTGCACGCCGGCGAGCGCCACAGGGTCGATCAGGTCCGGGTCGCCCAGCAGCTGGTCGAAGTCGACCGGCAGTTTCGGGTCCAGCTCGACGGCATGCTCATCCGGATCCAGGGGTTCGCCGTGTCCGATGATCTGCACGTCACCCACAGGGTTTCCGCCGGCGGCGATGAGCAAGGAGAGGTCGTCATCCGCGCTGGTCTTGATGGACCGGCGGAGCGCATTGAGCCTTCGGCCTTCGGGCAGCAGCCCCGTGAAATAGGGCGGCGCGGCTCCGGCCGCCGACAGGACAGGTTCGCTGGTGAGCGGGAGGGACGTCGCGACGGCGGGTCCCCCACTTGCAAGGTAGGCCGGCAGGTAGCTGAAGCGGGTGCCGCCGTCGTGCCTCTCCAGCCGGGCGGCGAGGACACCCGCTTTGTAAATGTCGGCGACGCGATGCCTCACGGGTTTTCGCCTTCTTCGGCGCCACTGTCTTGGTGGGAGGCCCGGTTGGTCCTAGTCACAACCCGCAACTCAAGCCCCAGCGTGCTGAGCACGGCAAGCAGGGAATCCAGCTGCACACTCGGCTTGCCCTGCTCAACGAAGCGGACAAAGCGTTCCGAAACCCCTGCGATGTCAGCGAGGTCGCGCTGGGTCAGCCGGAGAACGGCGCGGCGGGAGCGGATCTCGGCGCCTAGTTCAGCGGTGAAGGTCCCGCTCATGACGTTCCGTAGGTACGATCGTGCCGATTCAGCATGTACTCCAGCCTACGCGCCTCCGCAAACGACGGGAAGTTGCGCAGGCGGCACGAACGTACCGTTCGAGCCTAAAGCCCGCCGTCGTCGCGAAGGCCCGATTGACACCTCCTGTGACCGGTGCCATATTTAAAGCGTGAACCTGTCAGACAGCCGGACAGCAGGACAGCCTGCGGCTTTTCCCCTCGCACGGCTCAGCGCCGCCGAAGCGGTATTCAACGCCATCCGGGCCGACATTGAGTCGGGCCAGGTTCCGGTGGGCAGCAAGCTCAGCTCGGAAGCGGTCCTGGCCCAGACCTATGGTGTGAGCCGCTCGGTGATCCGGGAAGCGCTCCGCTCCTGCACCGCCCTTGGCCTTACCGTCACCAAAACAGGCAAGGGCACCTTCGTCGTGGCCAACAAGGTGGCCAACGACCTCTCCCTCGGCCAATACTCCGCGAGGGACCTGACCGAGGCACGTCCCCACATCGAGGTTCCGTCCGCCGGGCTGGCCGCGGAACGACGCACCGATGAAGAACTCGATACCCTCCGGCAGATTGTCGGGGCAATGGCCGAAGAAACCGATCCAGAGTCCTGGGTGGCGCTGGACTCCAGCTTCCATGCGGCAATTGCCCGGGCCAGCGGCAACAAGGTGTTTGCCAGTGTCGTGGGGGACATCCGCGATGCCCTGGCCCACCAGTCCGAAACCTTGAACATGGTGGCCGATCGGCAGCACGCGTCGGACGTCGAACACCAGCGGATCCTCGCTGCCATCGAGGCTGGCTCGGCGAACGACGCCCGCGCCGCCATGACCTCCCACCTGGACGCCATGGGCCAGGCCCTCGACTCCATCCTCAACAACTAGCAATCACGCAACCACCCCAAGGACCCCATGCCCTCCCCCGTGTTTTCCGCTGCCCGCACTGCTGCCCCGGCTCCGCAGAGCCTTCCGCAGCACACTCCCCTCGTCGCTGCCATCCGCGACGGCCTGGTGGAGAGCGTCCATTACGGATCCGCCATTGCACTCAGCCCGGACGGCCGAGCAGTGGCAACAGCCGGCGACCCGGACGCACCGTTCTACCCGCGGTCATCGCTCAAGCCACTGCAGGCGGTGGCAATGGTCCGCGCCGGACTCGACATCCCGGCGGACCTCCTGGCGCTGGCCGCCGCCAGCCACTCCGGTGACGCCCGCCACCGGGACGGCGCCCTGCGCATCCTCGAGATGCACGGCCTGAGCGTCACCGCCCTGGAAAACAGCACGGACCTGCCCTACGGCACCGGCGAGCGCGAGGAATGGCTCCGCGGCGGCGGGAACAGCACCCAGCTCACCCAGAACTGCTCCGGCAAGCACGCCGCCATGGCCGCAACCTGCGTCATCAACGGGTGGGCCGTTCAGGGCTACCTTCACCCCGGGCACCCCTTGCAGCAGCTCGTACGCGGCACCGTCACCGAGCTGACCGGCGAGGAAGCCGCCGCGGTCAGCACCGACGGCTGCGGCACACCACTCTTCGCCCACACCCTCGGCGGCATGGCCCGCGCGTTCGGCCGGATCGCCCGCGAAGCTGCCACGCGGAAAGCAGCTAACGACGACGGCGGGCCGGGCTCCGGAAGCGCGGAAGCCGCCGTCGGCCTCGCCATGCAGCAGCACCCCCACATGGTGGCTGGCGCCGGGCGCGACGTCACCGAGCTCATGCGGCTGCTCCCGGGCTCCGTGGCCAAGGACGGTTTCGAGGGAGTGCAGCTTGTTGGCCTTCCCGACGGCAGTGCCGTGGCTGTCAAGATTTCCGACGGCGGCGACCGCGCGCGGATGCCCGCCGCCGTCCGCCTGCTGGCGGCGCTGGGTGTGGACACCGGGCCGCTCGCCGGCATCGCCACCGCACCCGTGCTGGGCGGCGGCCATCAGGTGGGCCTGCTGCAGGCCACCGACGTCCTGAACTAGCACCCTGGTTTGAAATAACCCCTGTCCGAACCCGACAACGACGCCATGTAAGGACCCCATGACCATCACCCCAACCACCACGGATATCCGGTCCGAGCACGACCTGCTCGGCGACCGCGACGTCCCCGCCGACGCCTACTGGGGTGTGCACACCCTGCGCGCTGTGGAGAACTTCCCCATCACCGGGCAGAAGCTCTCCTCCAACATGCACCTGGTTCGCGGCCTCGCCGCGGTCAAACTCGCGGCGGCCAGGACCAACCGCGAACTCGGGCTGCTGGACTCCGAACGCACAGACGCCATCGAGCAGGCCTGCCAGGACATCCTGGACGGGCGGCTCGCGGACCAGTTTGTCGTGGACGTCATCCAGGGCGGCGCGGGGACGTCGTCGAACATGAACGCGAACGAGGTCATCGCCAACCGCGCCCTGGAAATCCTCGGCCGTCCCAAGGGCGACTACGCGCGCCTGCACCCCAACGACCACGTCAACCTCAGCCAGTCCACCAACGACGTCTACCCCACCGCGGTGAAGCTGGGCTCCATCTTCGCTGCCCGGGAACTCCTGGACGCCCTGGCCGAACTCGAAGAAGCGTGTGCGGAGAAAGCACTCGAATTCCGCACCGTCGTAAAGATGGGCCGCACCCAGTTGCAGGATGCCGTGCCCATGACCCTGGGGCAGGAATTCGGTACCTATGCGATCACCATCGGCGAGGACCGCCTGCGGCTTAAAGAAGCCATCCTGCTGATTCACGAGATCAACCTCGGCGCCACCGCCATCGGAACCGGCCTGAACGCCCCTGCCGGCTACGCCGACGCAGCCTGCCGGCACCTGGCCGAAGTCACCGGATTGCCGCTGGTCACCGCCGTCGACCTCATCGAGGCGACCCAGGACGTGGGCGCGTTCGTGCACCTCTCCGGCGTGCTCAAGCGCGTCGCCGTCAAGCTGTCCAAGATCTGCAACGACCTCCGCCTGCTCTCCTCCGGTCCCCGCGCCGGCCTCGGCGAAATCAACCTGCCGGCCGTCCAGTCCGGGTCCTCCATCATGCCCGGCAAGATCAATCCGGTGATCCCGGAAGTGGTCAGCCAGGTGGCCTACGAAGTCATCGGCAACGACGTCACCATCACCATGGCCGCCGAAGCCGGGCAGCTCCAGCTCAACGCCTTCGAACCCGTCATTGTCCACAGCCTCCACAAGAGCATCTCCCACCTCGAAGCAGCCTGCCGCACCCTCACGGCACGCTGCATCCGTGGCATCACCGCCAACACCGAACACCTCCGCCTCACCGTGGAACAGTCCATCGGCCTGGTCACTGCCCTGAATCCCCACCTGGGCTATGCCACCGCAACCGCCATCGCGCAGGAAGCACTGGCCACCGGCAAGGGCGTGGCCGAACTCGTCCTTGAGCATGGGCTCCTCACCGGTACCCAGCTCCAGGAACTCCTCAGCCCCGAACGCCTCGCCAACCTGAGCAAGTAACAAAGGACTCCCCGTGACTAATCCCCCCATCACCGACCACACCATTCCCCCGCAGGCGCACGCCACCGAGCAGGCGCTGCATGCGGAGGACAAGGGTTACCACAAGAACCTGAAGCCGCGGCAGATCCAGATGATTGCCATCGGCGGCGCCATCGGCACCGGCCTGTTCCTCGGTGCCGGCGGTCGCCTGAATGCTGCCGGCCCCTCCCTGGTCATCGCCTACGCCGTGTGCGGTTTCTTCGCGTTCCTGATCCTGCGCGCACTCGGCGAACTGGTGCTGCACCGCCCGTCGTCGGGCTCGTTCGTCTCCTACGCCCGCGAATTCTTCGGCGAAAAGGCCGCATTCGTGTCCGGCTGGTTCTACTGGATCAACTGGGCCACCACCACCATCGTGGACATCACCGCGGCGGCGCTGTACATGAACTTCTTCGGCAACTACGTCCCCTGGATCGGGGCCGTCCCGCAGTGGGCCTGGGCACTGATCGCCCTGGTAGTGGTCCTGGCCCTGAACCTGGTCTCTGTGAAGGTGTTCGGCGAGATGGAATTCTGGTTCGCCCTCATCAAGGTCGCGGCACTGGTCGCGTTCCTCATCGTGGGCACCTACTTCGTCATCTTCGGCACCCCCGTGGCCGGCCAGGAAGTCGGCTTCAGCCTCATCACGGACAACGGCGGCATCTTCCCCAACGGCCTGCTGCCCATGATCATCCTCATGCAGGGCGTCCTGTTCGCCTACGCCTCCATCGAACTGGTGGGCACTGCCGCCGGTGAGACCGAGAACCCCGAAAAGATCATGCCCAAGGCCATCAACTCCGTGGTCTTCCGGATCGCCGTGTTCTACGTCGGCTCGGTCATTTTGCTGGCCCTGCTCCTGCCCTACACCTCCTACCAGGCAGGCGTCAGCCCGTTCGTGACGTTCTTCGGCTCCATCGGCATCCAGGGCGTGGACGTCATCATGAACCTCGTGGTCCTCACCGCCGCACTGTCCTCCCTGAATGCCGGCCTCTACTCGACCGGCCGCATCCTCCGCTCGATGTCCGTCAACGGCTCCGCACCCAAGTTCGCGTCCCGCATGAACAAGGCCGGTGTCCCCTACGGCGGCATCGCCATCACCGCCGGCGTCTCCCTGCTGGGTGTACCGCTGAACTACCTGGTCCCGGCCGAGGCTTTCGAGATCGTCCTCAACGTCGCCTCCGTCGGTATCATCATGACCTGGGCGACCATCGTCCTGTGCCAGATCCAGCTCAAGCGCTGGGCTGACAAAGGCTGGGTCAAGCGTCCGTCCTTCAGGATGTTCGGCGCGCCCTTCACCGGTTACCTCTCCCTGTTGTTCCTGGTCGGCGTCCTGGTGATGGTCTTTGTTGACTCCCCGCTGACCATGCTGGTCACCGCGGTCGCGTCGGTCCTGATGGTCTTCGGCTGGTTCGCCTGCCGCAAGCGCATCCACGAAATCGCAGCCACTCGGGAGGGCTACACCGGGGTTTCCCCTGTCGTCGCCAACCCGCCGGCGGACACCTTCAAGAAGTAACCAGGCGGCAGTAAACAACCAAGCGCCAACGTCCGACGGCGGCACCTGGGTTCCTGAGTCAGGGACCCGAGGTGCCGCCGTCGGGATTTAAGGGGCTGCCTCAGGAGCTAGGGCGACGGTTTCACCACCAGCGCCGAACCTCCGCCGCGCCGGACAGGTTCGGCAGCAGCGACCGTCCGACCATCCGGTAGGAACTCGATGGCCGTGGCGGCGCCGATTTCCGAAGCGGAGGTGCCAGGGGCGCCGGCGGCGGCAAAGTTGTGCCCGTACCGCGTGGCGAGATCCTTGCCGTAAGGCGCATCGATGAATGCCTGTTCAGCAGTGACATTGGCGGTATTCCGCTGGGTAGCCCGAGGGGCAGCCAACGCGTCCTGGATGTTCATGTCCAGGTCGATCCGGTTGACCAGCGTCTGCAGGACGGTGGTGATGATCGTCGAGCCACCCGGTGAACCAAGGGCCAGGAACGGCTCGCCGTCCTTGAGCACGATGGTGGGCGACATGGACGAGCGTGGGCGTTTGCCTGGTTGAATGCGGTTTGGATCGGTCTCACTGAACACCGGGGAGAAGTCCGTCAGTTCATTGTTGAGGATGAACCCGCGGCCGGGAACCGTGATGCCGGAACCGCCCGTCTGCTCGATGGTGAGGGTGTACTCCACCACGTTGCCCCACTTGTCCGAGACGGTGAGGTTGGTGGTGTTGATGTTCTCGGTGTCCGAAGCCAGGTCCAAGGCCGCGCGATTTACGGGGCACACGCCGTCGTACGACGTCACGTCCCCCGCCGCGACCGGTTTGGTTGCGGCCCGGTTGGGGTTGATCTCGCAGGCCCGCTCCTTGCCGAACACGGGGTCAAGGAGTTCTTCGGTAGGAACGTCCACGAAGGCGGGATCACCCACATATTTGCCCCGGTCCGCGAAGGCCAAAGCGGTGGCCTCAAGGTAGTGGTGCAGGGCGCGGGCCTTGTCGTCCCTCAGGGACGGAAGGTCGAACACCTCCAGGATGTTCAGCGCCTCGCCCACCGTGGTACCGCCGCTGCTGGAGGGTGCCATGCCGTAGACGTCGTACCCGCGGTACTCAACATGGGTAGGATCCTGGTCCAAGGCCTTGTAGTCATCCAGGTCCTCGGTGGTCATGACCCCTTCGGGCCCGGGCAGGACGGCCGGATCAGTGCTACTGGATCCGTAGCGGACTGCGGCAACGATCTCTTCGGCCAGCTCGTCCTCATAGAACGCGTCCATGCCCTTCCGGGCGAGAACCCGGTACGTATCAGCGAGGTCCCGGTTCTGGAAAACCGAGCCCACGGCAGGCGCGTCATTGTCCGGCCCGGGAAGGAAGAGCTTCCGCGTCGCCTCGAACGGCACGAACCGGTCCTTGTTCTCCAGCGTTTGCAGACGGAACGTTTGATCCACCACAAAACCTTCTTCGGCAACCTCGATTGCCGGGTCCAGCACCTCCCCAAGGCTCAGGCTTCCCCAGCGGTCCAGGGCACGCTCCCACGTGGCCGGGGTACCAGGGACCCCAACCGAAATACCGCTGGTTGCCTGTTTCTTGAACGGGTAGGCAGCGGGCTTGTCTGCCGGGCTGGCGGGATCAATGAACGCGTTCGTGGGCATCGCGTCGGGAGCGGTCTCGCGGCCGTCGATGGTGTGGACTTCTCCGCTCCTCGCGTCGTAGTACACAAAGTAGCCGCCACCACCGATGCCGGCGCTGTACGGTTCGGTGACGCCCAGGGTGGCCGCCGCTGCAACGGCAGCATCAACAGCGTTGCCGCCCTTGCGCAGGATTTCGAGGGCCGCAGCCGACGCGTCCAGGTCAACCGTGCTGACAGCGCCACCGTAGCCCGTGGCGGTGGGGGTCTTTTCGACGGTATCGGGCTGCCGCTGATGGGCAGAGGCTGGGCTTATTAGTGCCCCGGTGGTCACGCTCATCGCCAGCGCAGCCGTAACGGCTCCTAGCCGGCGTCCCAGATGTGCCATGGTTGCTCCTGAATGGGGTGCGGGTGAGGTGGCCCACACCTTACTCCTCGGGCAGGGTACACTCAACGGCTCCTGCTACCTAACCGCCCGTTTCCAAAGTCGCTTCATGCAACGGAACCGCAACCTGCCTTCACATGCTGATCGCATATGCTCGCATTGCAGTTCAACGACGACGCACGGGGAGAATCAGCATGACCAACTGGCGGATCAGGGACTTCCACTCGGCGGACCTGGACGGAATCCTGCATCTCTGGGAAACCCTCAAGGCCAACAATGTGGAACCCGTCTACGCCCTCTCCGAGGTGCTCGCCTCCTGCGAAAAGGACCACGCCGTCGTGGCCGTGCAGGGTGAGCAGGTGGTGGGTGCCGCCGTCGGACGCGCCGCGCACGACCAGGGCTGGATCGTCTTCCTCGCCACCCTCCCTGAATACCGCGGCCGGGGCATCGGCACCTCGCTGCTTGCCGCCGTCGAAAACCGCATGGCACCGCACGGCCTCAACAAACTCTCCGCCCTGATGCCCGAATCCGAAACCCGCGTGGAAGCCTTCCTGGGCCGCGGTTTCGCGCTCAAGAAGAACCTCCGCTACTTCGAACGCACCATCCCGGTCCAGCGGCAGGAACTCGGCGCACTCGGCCAGCTCGGCGGCCGCGTCCTGGCCCGCGACCTCTGGGAGAACGTCGCCGGCATGCACCGCGAAAAGGAACTCCTGGAACGCCGCCTGGTCCTTCCCCTGGCCGAGGCCGACCTCGCCGACGAATTCGGCGTCGTGCCGCCGCGCGCCGTTGTCCTCTTCGGCCCGCCCGGGACCGGCAAGACCACCTTCGCCAAAGCCATCGCCTCCCGACTCGAATGGCCGTTCGTGGAAGTCTTTCCGTCCCGCCTCGCCTCCGACCCCAAAGGCCTGGCAGGCGCCCTGCGCGAAACCTTCCTCGAGATCGCCGAGCTCGAACACGCCGTCGTCTTCATCGACGAAGTCGAGGAAATCGCCTCGCAGCGCGCCGGCGACCCACCCTCACCCCTGCAGGGCGTCACCAACGAACTCCTCAAGATCATCCCGGCCTTCCGCGAACAACCCGGCCGGCTGCTGGTCTGCGCCACCAACTTCATCCGCGCCCTGGACTCCGCATTCCTGCGCCACGGCCGCTTCGACTACGTCATCCCCATCGGCCTGCCCGACCGGCACGCCCGGGAAGCCATGTGGCAGCGCTTCATTCCCGCCCCCGTGGTGGACGCCGTGGACGTGGAACTCCTGGTGGAACGCACCGAAGGCTTCTCCCCGGCAGACATCGAATACGCCGCCCGCAGCGCTTCCCAGCGCGCGCTGGAAAACGTTGTTTACGGAAAGGATCCCGACGGCGGGCTGGCCTCCGGAGCGCAGCCGTCGGTCCGCGAGGCCGTACGTAAAGGGCCCTCCACCCAGGACTACCTCGACGCCATCGCCGAAACCCGCACAACTGTCAGCAAGGAAGTACACCAGGACTTCCTCGAAGACATCGACGCCCTGGGCCGCGTCTGAGTCACAGAAAAGCAGGGCTGCGGCCGGGCAGTAATCTTTGAAGTATGTCCTCAAACCCCCTTCGGCATGCCTTCTCGCGCATGGGCGGCCGCGATCCGCACGAGAAGCACCGGGCCGCCACACCCCTGGAACTGTTCTTCGACCTGACCTTCGTTATCGCTTTCGGCGTGGCGGGCAGCCAGTTCGCCCACGAGATCGCGGAAGCCCATGTTGTCCCCGGGCTTTTGGGGTTCGCCTTCGCGATGTTCGCGGTGATCTGGGCGTGGATCAACTTCACCTGGTTCGCGAGTGCCTACGACACCGACGACTGGGTGTTCCGCCTGGTCACCCTGGTCCAGATCGTTGGCGTGCTGGTCCTCACTATGGGGATCGAGCCGATGTTCCACTCAATCGTTGAGGGGGACCATGTGGACAACAGGGTGATCGTGGCCGGCTACGTGCTCATGCGCCTCGCCCTGGTGGCCCAGTGGATGCGGGCTGCCCGGCAGGATGCTGCCCGGCGGGACACGTGCTTGCGGTACGCCAATTACCTGGCCGTCGTGCAGCTGGGATGGATCGCGGTGCTGATCGTGGAGACGGATGTCCCCACCACATTCCTCCTGGTCATTCCACTGATCGCCCTGGAATTGCTGACGCCGTATGCGGCCGAACGCAAAGACCGGACCCCATGGCACGCGCACCACATCGCTGAACGGTACGGCCTTCTGGCCATTATCGCCCTGGGCGAATGCCTCATTGGTGCAATTGAAACCCTGCGGGCAATCGTCGCGAACCACGGCTGGAGCGTGGACGCGGCACTTGTTGGTTTTGGTGGGACAGCCTTGGCCTTCGGAATGTGGTGGGTGTACTTTATGCTCCCGGCCGGGCGGGCCCTGCACGTCAGGCGGCACCGCTCATTCCTCTTCGGATACGGGCACATCCCTATCTTCGCTGCAATCGCCGCTACCGGAGCAGGCCTCCACGTGGCCGCGTACTACATCGACCACGAGGCACACATCAGCGCAGCGGCAGCCGTGGCGTCGATTGCCATTCCGGTGGCCGTCTTCAAGGTTGCCCTCACCTGGCTGTACAGCGTCATGATGGGACCGGACCGCACCGTCATTGCCGTGGCCGCCGGGGTCGTGGTGGTCCTGGCCGGCGCCGTCGGGCTCGCTGGGCTGGGAGCTTCGGTTCCGGTGTGCATGCTGGTCATTGTGCTCGCGCTGGCCGCATCCATCATTATCGACGAGCGCCGCGGCGCGGAACGGCTGCACACCGCACTGCAGAAGCTGGAATCGGAAGCAGCTCCGCGCCCGGCCTGAGCACCAGTTCCTGGCAGGCCTACTGTTTGCCGTACTTCCGGTGGACAGCCTGCTTGCTGACTCCCAGGCATAGCGCGATTGCCTCCCATGAGAGGCCTGCTTGCCGTGCGTTCCGCACAAGGGCGGATTCGGCCCGGCTCACTTCCTTCTGCAGTTCAGCGACGGCGTACAGCGCCTCGGCGGGCCCCTTGCCGTCCATCGAACCAACCAGTGTCTTCATTCGCTCCACCTCCACGACGTCAACATTAGTTGACAGTAGCGCGGGCGTCAATAGATGTTGACGGCGGCTCAGGGCCGCCAGGTCCACGGCTCGTGGGGCAGCGCGGCCGGATCGAAGGCGGCCAGGGCATCGCCAAGGGGCCCGGCGGGCAATCCGAGGGACTCGAGCAGCCGGTCCCGGACGGCAGCGGGCGGGGTACCTGTGGCTGCGAGGTCGGTCAGCGTGACGGCGCCGTCGCGCTTTGCCAGCCGGACGCCGTCGCCATTGACCACCAGCGGGACGTGGGCATATTCCGGAATCGGAATATCCAATAGCGAAGCCAGGTACGCCTGCCGCGGCGTGGACGGAAGAAGATCATCCCCGCGGACCACCTGGTCAATGCCTTGCTCGGCATCGTCCACCACCACCGCCAGGTTGTAGGCCGTGACACCGTCGTTACGGCGCAGCACAAAATCGTCCACCACGCCGGTGAAGTCGCCATGCAGAACATCCCGGACGGTGTACCCGGAGACTCCGGATTTGAGCCGGATGGCCGCGGGCCGGGTGGACCGCTTGAACTCAAGTTCGGCCGGGTCGAGATTCCGGCACGTTCCAGGGTAGGCGCCCTGCGGAGCATGTGGTGCTGACGGCGCTTCCTGGATCTCCCGGCGCGTGCAGAAGCATTCGTAGGTGAGGCCGGCGTCGGTCAGGCGTGCAATGGCATCGGCATATAACCCGCCACGCCCAGTCTGCCGCACCACGTCGCCGTCCCAAGACACGCCGATGGCCGCAAGGTCCCTCAGTTGTACGGCTTCCGCCCCTGCCCGGGCACGGTCCAGGTCCTCCACCCGGAGCAGGAAGCGCCGCCCGCTGGAACGCGCAAAGAGCCAGGCAAGGATGGCGGTCCGGAGGTTTCCCACATGGAGCTCGCCCGAAGGGCTGGGGGCGAATCGGCCGGCGGAGGTCATGGATCCACCCTAAGCCGAACAACACAAGAGCCCCTCAGCTACCGATGGCTTCGGATCTCCGAATGCTGGTTGGTCCGGATCGGTAACCCAGGGGCTCTTGCCGTGAATGGTGCGGAATGACGATGCGTGAACAAGAGTCAATCAGCGGCGGCCTCCTTGCGGGAAGCTGTCTGCGGCGCCCGGGTGGTGTGCCGGGAAGCCAGTAGCCTGCGGGTTCCGGCGGTGGCCTTCACCCAGTTGCCAATATTTCAACAGGAAGCCTACAGTTGGTGCAACCGAAGGGGCTCCCGGTAGTCAGACTGACTAATTCCAAACCCGTAGAGAGGCAGGAACTGATCAGATTGCAGGAACTGGACGCCACGGACAAGCGGATCCTTCGTGCCCTCGACGAGGACCCGCGGGTGCCCATCATGGTGCTCGCCCAGCGGCTGGGCCTTGCCCGGGGGACAGTACAGTCACGGCTGGAGCGCATGACGGCCTCCGGCGCCCTCCGCCCCAACAGCAGCAGGGTGCTGCCCGGCGCACTGGGCCGCGGCGTGGCCGCCTCCGTCAGCGCCGAACTGGACCAGAGCCACCTGAACGAGGCGATCGCCGCGCTGCGGAAAATTCCGGAGGTCCTGGAATGCCACGCACCCGCCGGGGACACCGACCTGCTGATCCGGGTGGTGGCCACCAGCCCCGACGACCTGTACCGGGTCTCCGAGGAGATCCGGCTGTGCCCCGGCATCGTGCGGACCTCCACAAGCATGTTCCTCCGCGAAGTCATTCCCTACCGCACCACTGGGCTGCTCGACGGATAGCTCTCCCCATCGCCGCTTCCGTCCTACGGCGGTTAGGCTGGCACGGGACATTCAATCGGGGGGAATCATGGCGGGGACGTTTTACGGCGCGGACGTGGCACAGCTCCGGCAGCTTGCCAAAGACCTCGCAGGCGGCGCCAACCGGCTGAACGCCCTGGGCCAGCAGCTGGGCAGCACCATCAACACCAGCACCTGGAGGGGGCACGACGCCGACAGGTTCCGCAGCGAATGGACGTCGTCGCACATGAAGCTGATGAAGTCAGCCACGGCAGGGCTGGAATCGGCGTCGAAGGCGCTGCTCGCCAACGCGGACGAGCAGGAGAAGGCCAGTGCGGGTGCAGGCGGTACCGGCGGGGCGGGCGGACAAGACGGGTCAGGCGGAGGCTCCGGGGACGGGACCGCGCAGGAGCTGACGGACACCCTGAGCTCCATGACCCCCGATGAACGGCTGGAATACCTGCGAAGCGGCGAGTTCAAGCAGTGGGCGCTGGCCAACCCTGACGCCGCAAAGTCCGCCATGGACGCCGCCGCGGACTCCGGACTGATCGACAAGAACTCACCCGAATACGCGGGCTTCCTCAGCGACTACTGGAACAACCAGGCCATGCTTGACATGGGCATCGACCCCGCAAGCTGGGACACTTCCAGGGGCACCGACGCCAACTGGGAAACCATCCGCAGCGTCTACGACTTCTACGGTGAGGCCTACCTCGCGAACCCGGACCTGCAATGGGCAGGCATGGCCAACATGATTGGACCGTCATTCGCCGGCGGATTCCGGGACATGGCCATGCTCCGGGACCTGGCCCAGCAGATCGCCGACAACCCGGCAGCGGACATACCCGTGCCCGTCCTGGACCAGATTGAACAGCTGGCCGGCATGACGGACGCGGAGATCCGCTTCTACGAGACCAGCATGCTGGACATGAACAAGGAGATCTTCCTTGACCAGGCACGCCAGCACCAGGCGTACCTCAACGGCGGGCTGGACGAGATCAACCGGCTGCGCGATTCCGGCGCCATCGACCCGGATACAGCGCGGGCCTGGGCAGACATTGCTTCCGGTGACCCCGACCGCATCCAGGAAGGCAACACTGCGCTCCTATACCGGGAGCAGAACGAGATTATTGCCGACGACTACGACAGCATGCGCAGCCATCCCGGCGGCGCAGCCGTGACCTACATGGTGACCCTCGCCGGCGAGCCCTCCATCCCGGGCGCCCG
>DWQX01004575.1:0-14687 GCA_018245475.1 Pharmacophagus antenor
GTTTATGTGTAGCATTTATGGTACATAAGGCATGAAACATGTTAAATGATAAAAACCTATACAGCTTACTAAATGGACACAAATAAGCAATTAACTCTAAACTAATAAATGACAAAATATTAACAACAATAGTATTGAAAAATATAGAGAACATTGTGAATAAAAAAGACTATCCAAAATAGATACTCTAAGGACATAGGAAGACATGGTTCAGTAAGTTAAATTTAAAACACTTACTTGAGCTGTACCCATCTCAATATAAAAACAGTTGGTGGATATATTATCTCTCTTATCAATATCCTGACCAGCAGCATCTTCACAGCTGAAAAATACAAGAATAAAAAAAAATCTAAAAAATGTGTTGCATAAAATGACAGTGGAACTATTAAATAAATGGAGTGCAAATCAACTGCCAATAAGAAAATTGTCGTTGTTCAGTTTGAAATTGATATTATTTGCTTTTATCAAAATTTTTAGGCTTTTCTTCATTTGGGCAAACTTACAATAGCAATTAATTTTTTTTTTGTTTTGGTTGTTGTTTATGAGGACTATAAAATATTTTTTTGCCATTTTGCTTAGAGCTGATACTCAAGAAATATAACATAGGCAATATTTTTGTTTCAAAATAATCACAAAATTTATTTATTTTCAAAATTACTTTTGCTTTGTAATGTGGAAGTCCCGGGTTCGATTCCCGGGCCACAGTAGTGGAGTCTGGAAGATGGGCGGGTTTTTCGAACCTTCCTGAATAGCTACCACCCTCAATATCAACCTGCCACCATAACAGCATTGCTGTTCTGGTAGTCATAGATATGTATGACTGCCAGATGTTCTAGGTGAACATGCTTTGCCATCTACAACTTTATTAACATCAAGTGATGTCAAGTTCAAGAGTTAGCCCATAACCCATTAAAAAAAACAAGATCTCATGATATTTACTAACCTCGGAAACCTTTCAACAATAATCTGACACCATGTCATAAAGCCTAGTGTTATAATGCAGGCAGCAGATACAGCCAGTCCACAGAGAGTCATGCATCCTACAGCCTCAATAAATGCAGACAAGAAAGAACTATCTTGTCCCTTGTACATAAATATAGAAAGTCTGAAAAATATAGTTACGTTGTTTAATAACATGTTAAAAATTATATACCTAAAAATGATTGGCTAACTAACTATATAAAACTTGAAAGTGTTTCAGTTATGACAGACATTTGGGACTGGTTGCACACCATGTGTGCAACAATAATTTGAAGGAATCAAAGGCTTGTCTTGAAAAAGTTACCAGCCTATATAATTAAGATTTCAAGTTTTAATTTCTATTTGGAAGTTAATAGGAATAATTATTTTAACTCTGAAAGTAATATTTTAAAATATTACTTTAATATCATTGAAATTCATGTATAAATTCATATATCATGAATTGTCAAATAAACTTCTATTAGTTAGACAATAGATTCTTTTGAACTCACTAGATTATAATTAAAATGCTAATTCCAAATCTTATTGTGCAACGCAAAGATTCCAAAATTGATAATATAAATAAATGCTGTCCATTTTGTATATGGCTGTTTTAATTTTAATACATAATAATAATACAAATATTTCACCTGTATATTTGCACAAGGCACACTACAAACATGAGTACACCAACAGCAATAACATAGTTGCAGTTTGCTTGAGGAGCCCATGATACTAGCAGTTGGCCATCTTCTTCCTGCCATGATCCTTTTGAAAATAGTAAACAATGTCCCCTGTATGTAAAAATGAATTATAAGGTAAAATATTGATAATCATATCTACAGGAGGTGTACAGATACTTCTATAACACAATAAAACTCAATGAAAAGTATTTTCTAGAATATTTTAATAATGAAACATAATAAGAGATAAGTAAACTACAATAGATTCCTATCCAATAATATGACTCATTTGTCAAAACAAATATTATTTAAAGTTAAATTTACTTTTTACTTTCACAATTCTTCAAGTGAAGTTTATCTTTTAATAGAAGGTATAATGTATTGTCTATAAAATGGACATTCCTGTTTAATATAAAATTAAAAAAATACATGCTCATATTGCTCGAAAACATAGTTAAAATGTAAAGTCGACATTCAATACATAAACATGTTTATTATCGAAAAAATTATAGAGGTGAATACTTATTTCTAGGTTTTTAAAACACGACAGTGTATGTCTACTGACCCAAACTCATCCTGATGCATACTCATAGGCACAATGATACATAAGGACAGTATGAGGCCTATAACATAACCTGCGATCTGACTTAATAAGAGCACATTGGTTAGAGCCATGTTTCCACTTTTCAACGCACTGAATTTTATTGTAAAACATCAAAAATATGATGTCAAATATGTAGTATAAACAAGAGAAACGTCAATATTATTTCCTTAGAGACGTATGTATACAAAATTTTAGGTATTCAATTTTTCGTGCGCGTACCTAATACCGTCAATTGAAGTATTCAAAAATATTTTTCTAGATATTATTGGTACCAAAACCATCATTTTTTAAATATTTAATATCATCAGTTAAACAGTTTATTGTTGTGTGTTCTGTAATTACAATTTTTACTTTTCTTTATTAGAGACTTCAGCTTTACTGTCGCGGTATGTCATAAAATTATGTACTTGTTTTTGCATATTGTAGTTTTTAAAAGCAAATTAAAATATTTCTTTTACTTAATAAAACAAAAATTCAAGATTCTTAAATTTTATTTCAATGTTCGATATAAATTCAAAGTTAATAAAGTTTGCTTCACTTCAATTAATAATTTGCATTTTCTTTAATTTATCCTCTATTCTGTTTCTTGCTTCCTTCGTAATTGGTTTTTGAGGCAGCGATGGCGGACCAACATTGATACCAGTGACAATCTCCATACCTGCTTTCATTATTGGTACCCAAGCGCCTGAAAAAAATTATAATAATCTCAAAATAAAATACACATTTATTATTAGTTTATGTTTATTTACTTTAATTATTTAATTATTACAGGTTTAATAAATGAATAAATTCATTTCCTCATAGTACTACAGACATGTACTAAAATTAATTTATTGTGGAAATTTTCTAAGGTCTTTTGAATATTATAACTGTCCAAAACATGTTACATGTTGAAGATCGTGTATTTTCTATACATTGCCAGTATTGTTAATTTTACCTTCAACTGTATGTGCTTCAATTGCCAGACTGAGTTTCTCTTGCAATGCCCTTGCTTTGGAGATGTCGTTCTTCTCTACAGCATCTAATATGTCCAAAGCTAACCTTGGGAAGAGATTCCAAGTTGTACCAATACTAGACTTTATTCCCAATAAAGCTGCAGGTGCAATTAACTGAAAAAAAAAATATTACTTAAGAAACATACAAATTAAAAAAAATATGGGATGAGAAGACTTAATTTTCATTTTAATATGATTTACAGCATTATCTAAATATCTCAGAATATAGCCATACGTACGTCATTACAAAGGAGTATTCAATGAAGAATTTAGAAAATATTAAATATAAGAGAAATGCCCTTTTATTGTTAAAACATATAGCGGTACTTCAAATACAACGAAAGATAATTATTCTGGGTGTCAGTAATACTGATTCTTCAATGGGTTGGCTTATAACTTAATCTTACTAGGTCTTATATCTTACAGTGTCAGCGCCAAGGAACATTTCTTGGTCATCTTTCAGCGCTCTCAACACCTGAGCGGCCTCGCTCAAATCGTTCGATGTGAACTTGATACCTTTGAAATTTGGAATCTTAGCGGTTGCAGAGGTCACGAAGGCAGGCATGTTGACTGTAAAAGAATCAAACTTTCAAGTATACCTTTTCAGGTAAATAATCTACTGTTAGACGTTATTACGCACGACGGGAGCAACATGGGCCCACTAAAATTAAGTTACGTCATATAAAAATATTTTTTAAATTATTATTGATAATTATTTCCTATGCATTTTGTTCCGGGCACGGCTATACATATATAACGAAATAATTATGATGATTTTTATACTGAAAAAGAATGAGACTTTTTTAATAAACCAGCACTACTCTGCACTGATTGCTTTCAGACATAAAATCTAAAATCTCGAAACCCGTGGTCACCGAAATCGCCTGTGTTGTTAACATGTACCTACTATATGGCGGTAGAAGTAGTCGCCGTGGTAGAAGCAGTCTCAAAGAAAGGTCTGTCGTCGGTATGTTTTATTAAAACTTGACAGCATCCAAAATGTATGATACAATAATACTTACTTTCCACTTTACTCATGCTCGGTATATGGTAATAGAGTACAGGTAGTTTGGGTGCAGCTTTAGCCACCAGTTCCATGTAGGAAACCAGTTCGAAAACATTTTGCGGTCTAAAGTATAACTCTGGTAGAGTAAGAAGAGAGTCGACGCCAGCCTTCTCGCAGTAAGTAGCCTATGAAAAAAGTGAAAAGAGCGTTTCTAATTTTTTTTTGGTGTTTATTGCATCTGATAGTACACGAAGATATCTATATATAATGCTATCATATTGTCATATTACAATGTTTTTAAAATCATAAGCTTAGGATTTCATTCACAATTTGTGAATATTTAGATAATATTAAATATCTCTGAATAGTGAGTATAGTCTTTCGCAATATGCCAAAATGTGTTTTATCTTTTGAATTTGTGAACCATTTTATGCTAACTTATAATGAAAAGATCATTAATTTTTGAGCTTACATGATATTTAAAAATTACATGTAAAGTTTTCTGCACAATTTACTTATATATATTGATCTCAATATATAAAAGTTACTAGTTAAATACTAAAGTACAGTTTAAAGTAACTTAGTATTACGATAGCTAGAGCTAAAAAAAAAGTACTTCAGTTTAATTGCTACTATTTAAACATTTAACGCTGTTGAATTTAAAGTAAATATTTACAAAAAGCGAATACGTTATCGGCTTAGTTCGATATGACAACAGAGTATTACATAAAAGATAAAAAATCGCGACCGCCTCTCCGACCGATTAGTTTGACCTTCGAAGTTGTTTATGTGATCATTAATAAAAAAAGAAAATCATACATATCTTCTTTAATTTATATATACTGTATTCCATCTTGCCAAAACATCATTCAAAGAGAGTGAATAATTTTTGGCATTCTCCGCGTGTCAATCAGAAGCGGAAAAGGGGTAGCGATGGGGAAGACTAATTAGTATAGTTAAGAATAAAATATGCAAATAATAGGAAAGGTCACAAACTAATCTTATTAAGAAATATATATTTTCCTATTAAGAAATTACAAAACGTTTTTTTTGTCTTTAGTTTTTCTGGTGCATCGCAATGCCGAGTTAAAAGAATGCTTTTTCTTATCATACACAGTTTACTGAAGCAGGGGCCAAAAATCAATAAATAAAATATACGAAGACTCTCACCAAGGCCAACACATCGGCTAATGGCGCCCCCCCAACTTGAACCTGTATATGCAGACCGGAGGTTTTACCGGCCCTTACCCAAGCATCGATCACCTTTTTCCTGTCACCGACGCTAAGGGACATGTGTTCGCCTGTGGTGCCGCCAACTTTAAAAAAGTAACGAAATATATGGACATGGTGAAAATCGCAGTGTTTCGTTGCATGCATTTGGTATCGAAATCAAATGGACGATGCGTTTGTTCAGCAGTTGATATGATGATATTATGATGATGGGGAAATATGTCACAGTTAAAAATACGTATACATCTCTTAAATACCATCCTTCGAAATTATATTTCAACTGATAAAATATATATACTTATTATCTTTCTGTCAAAACAATAACTCTAAGAATTTGCTGAGATCACTATCGATTGAAATCCCTTTTAAAAAATATCATAGGCTTAAGTTACATTGCCACAGACACACTGCCAGATACTACAATACACTCGTTAAATTTACGATATTGCTCTTTTTTGTGGATAGAATTAGAAATAGAAAAATTAAGAAGTTAAAAGAAATAGAAAAGAAGAGTTTGAGAAAAATTATGGAGAAATATATCCTACAACCTAAGTCTAAGCTCTTCGTTTCCATTTAAAATATACTTAGACAAGAAAACGGTTCACATAGATGTGCTTAAATCTTTAAAATTAAATGTTTATATTAAAATTCGTACGTGCATAAATAATTATACTTTTACAGTTTATTATATTGTTCCATAATCTCCTCGTGTAAATATTATATCTTTTACTAACCAAGAACGGACTTTATGCCGGCTTTTTCAAGATAATCCGCGTAACTTGGTATAACTTCATAATTTACTGTTCGGTCTTCGTTCAGCGGTGTAAATACGGGTGGCATTAAACCGCGAGCCTTAAAGACCACCTATAAAAAATAACATTATTAAATATGATTTCACAAATATTCGTTATAGAGTATAATCAGTAGTGGCATCATAAATTGTATTAAAAATATTATACAAAAATATATATTGCAAAAAAAAATATACATATTCCCATACCAAAAGTTCATTAACAAGCATTCAATTTTAAAATTATTTTTAATTAAAAAAAAACTATTTTTAAAAATTAATTTGAATGTACTTTATACTATAACTATCAAAGACTAAAAGTCTGTAAAGAGGAATGAAAAGCGATGCTTTCTGTACACTTTAAAAAAATTATGTATGTCTTTGACTTATTTACAAATTCTCTAAAATTGGTATCTACACGTAAATATTTAACTGAAATATATATAGGCTATTTAATAGCAAGACAAATTATTTTGAATGCCAAATAAATTCTTACAAATAAAAAGTTTTCCATTCCTCAATCGCATTACAGTTATTAAATCAACTAATCATCCAATAGATACTTCTATAAAATAAAATACATATAAGTAATTCTCTAACTTACCAACATAACTTGCAATATTTCCAGTAATTAACAACTTTTATTGTAACAAGAATTTTTTTATAACCTCTATATTTAAATGAACGCATTAGATTTCGATTTTTAAAAATTATCTATATCTTATTTAAAATAAATCAAATCCTTACCATGTTCGTAAATTATTGTACTAAAAGACGAGAGCCGTTAATAATAGGACGATGTTTCTCTACGATGTCATTCGATTTATAGGTACTACTATCATATGAAGCGACTGTTATCACAAAAATACAGACTATAAATATTTCTGTTATCAGTTGTTTGTTAATAACAAAACAGAAATTAATTGTAGAAAGGATCAATCTAATCCAATAATTTTCATAACAATAAATTTTGTTTATTACACATTTGTTAGTTCGTATTTTTTTAAAATTTAAAGAATGAAATATGGCTGTCTTGGGTTACGTAAGTATAGAACCGATGTAAAAAGCACAAATAAACCACATGGTGATACGTATGTCCATAACAGTGAAAGACGTTTATACAAGTACCTTAATGTGCACAATGTCTTAAGACTGCACATTTCAAGTCTCTTTAAAATATCTTATTATGTGGGTAATGGCCAAACACGACTTCGATTTCCCCTGACGTTCAATGAAAATGAAAGTGCAGAAGGCGAAACGTGTTCCTAAAATATACTTCTGGCTTTCACATATATGTCTGGCGAAACACAGCAATGCTGTTATGGCGGCAGCTAGTTTAAGAGTGCTAGCTAGCTCGGGGGGTCCGAAATAATCTACCTCCATCGAGACTCCATTGCTCAAGTGGCCCGGAAATCGAACCCGGGAGACTCCACGTAACAGAGCAAGCAGTAAACCTCTGCGCCACGGAAGTAATCAAAATATGTACGAGGTGTTTTCATTAAGTAGTGAGAATGACTAAAATGCAGTTATTATATATTAAGTGCTATTTTATTTTTCATTCACTTTTTAGGAGTATGCGCTTGGCATATCTTTTTTTTAAACATAAAATTCCTTTTCGATAAAAGCTCTCATCCTGATCTCTTAAAAAACCGTGTACACCAGTGACCACTGCGTTATCATCATCAAATTTGATGAAATTTTTGATTTACAATTGAAAATGATTTGATGGAAGAGATAAAAATCACTAGGAGCGAGGTCCTGTGCATAACGGTGAGTGATCCAGCAATTTAGAGACAGCATTTTCAATGGCAGCCATCGCAACTTTGAACTTGTGCGCAAGGACGTTATCTTGGTGAAACAAAACAACTTTTGCTAGTTTTCGATCATTACTGGTCCATTGGCTATCCCAGAAAAGAAAGCCCGTAATCTTGTCGACGGAGGTAATTGTCTTAAATTTCTTAAGAGTTGGAGATGGACGGTCTTTCCTCGTCATGGACTGTTATTTCGTTTCAGGATCGTAATAGTGAAGCCAGGTTTCATCCATAGCTATGAATCGAGCCAAAAAGCAGTCAGGATCTTTTCGTAACAGCTTTGTGAAATTCTAAGTCTGGTTTGTTTCTCCACGTCCGTATGCATTCTAGGCGCGATGACATTTTTTTCGTGCCCGAATAGTCGAGTATAATATTATGGACACTCCCTATCGAAATCATCATTTCATCAGCTATAAAACCAACAGTAACACAAATATCGAATGAAATCATATTTAAAACGTTTGTAACCATATGTTCTGTTACTGCTGTCGTAGGGCGTCTCGAGCATGGTCCTTATTGATGCTGCTGCTGAGGTTCGGAGAAGTTTGCGCTATTAGTCTTTTTGGCCACTATTGTAGCTTCATCTGAACTGGCTCACGAATCCGGCGATCCGTGAGATCTCCCACTAACTACAATGTCCAAAGAAGCTGGCATGACCTGTCTCTATGGCGAGTTATGTGATCGCCGAAAGCGAACGCTGGCCAAACCGCGGCTATCGTTCGCCTGAGACGCAATCCACGGGGGCGAGAAGCACCCCAGGTATTCGGGTGTCGTCATTGGTGGAAGTTCTTCCACGCTTAAACTCAGTACAATAACGTGCAATTGTAGAATATGAAAGAGCATTAACACCTAATGTTTCCTGCACGTCTTAATTTACCTGCTCCGTACTGAAATTTTTCATGCATAGATTATATAATTATCGCGCAAACTTAAATTTTCTCCATTTTCGCGAACACATGCCGAAACGAAGCAAACAAATGACTACATCAGAAAAAAGCAAAGATTCATCGAAAAGTTTTTGCTTTATTAGTGTTACAAATATCTGAGCTATGCCTGTCAGTATTTATATTTTCTTCTTAAATAATACCTCTAGTACATTATCAGTATAATTCTTATGCTTTACTTTTAATTATTTTTCCTCTTTGGTATATATTTACTATAGTACTTGTCCAGCTTTCCTAAATTTTTCCAAAGCGAAGTACGCTTTGAATGTCAAAGTCAGTTATATTCCTAATTAATTCCAGTAAACGGAGACTTGATAGTGACAAGATTTTTTTGATTTGTTAACACCTAACACTTGACCTTAATTTCAACAAAAGAGATGTAATAACTACACTCAAAATAGTGAAGTGTACTCATTCAGAATGGTGTGGCTCTCATAAGCAACATTGCGAGAAAACAGCAATTTTGCTGACAACAAATTGATATTATGGTTAATGTACCTAAATAAAATAGGCGCGATAAAAATATTTAAAAGGACGTTTTTCACTAATATGATGTTACCCAATTTTAAAAAGTTACATTGATTGCATTAAAATTTAAAACAAAAATTTAATATTTTATGCTTTCCGTAAATTATACCAATATAACTCTCTTTAGAACTTATTGTTAGGTATATAATATTAATTTATTAAAAATAAAAGTTATTTACTCGTACAAAGGCATCTTTTTGTTTACTAGCTCAAAGTAAAGTAAAAAATACATATATTATTTCTACAATATTTCATTGTTTATTACATATAAGTGTTTTTTCTTGGTGAGACTCTTGAAACAAAAATTATTATTTATTTCCAGTTATTTAGATGTTTAACTACTGAAATCGGTATAAATTATCAAAATATACGAAATAAATTTATCAAAATAGTCAGGTACAATTGACAGCAAGACTACATCTATTTTGTCTATGTTTACCTGTAGACTGTATCGAGTAGAGAAGTGTGTTAAATTGATTTATGATTTGATTTTGTAGCACAGCTGTGCTGTACAATTTTTACACAGGGTGCGTTGTTCCGGAATATAAGGCGAAAATATGTTCATGAAATGAATACAATTCATAGTGAAATTAGCATGCACGACCTTAATAAAAAATTTTTTGAAATAATGCAAAATGAGAGTAATGCGGAGGAAGCAGCAAAATTTATTTACGACAGTGTCTTCGACGATGTTACTTTGGGCTTTATTTTTGAGTTCCATCATGGTCATAAAACAGGATTAACTGAATTAATTGAAGGAGAAAAAGAAGATGACGAAAATTTCAAAATAGTTAACTCGCCAGAATGTGATGTTTTTGGTTTATCTATCCTGAAAAAGACTCAGGATTCAAATTGCGCCTGCCCCAACTGTGAAAGACCGGTATCTGCTGCAAGGTTCGCTCCTCACTTGGAAAAATGCATGGGTAAGTAGAAAAGATTTAATGATCAATAGATATGTGCTATTACGCAGTAAGAAGTTAGTTTTTGTATATTATTGTTTTGTGATAGCGGCTTTTGCGTATGATTTATGCGTACGAAGTATTCTTAATAATTTTTTCTTAATTTTATAATATAATGATTTATATAGCTATGTTTATGTGTAGTTTATTGTTACAGTACAATAAAAGCCTATAAACTGTAAAAGGCCTCTAGGTATTTAATGAAATTATTTTTTTTTCCTATTGTGAAATTTAAAATATTTAATATAAATAAAATAAAACACAATCTTTTGGGTAAGAACTTTGTTCATTTTAACCAATTAAATATATCATGATAATTAGGAATTTTTTAATTACTTCATCTCAACTGTTTCAGTTATAATAATTAAGTTATACATTTATTTAAAATCTTGCACAACATTTTGTCCATAAGGCAGACTCAAAGCTAAATGGCATTCTCAGCTAGTCCTGACATCCTTTATATACTATAGTTCATAGTTTCAAAAGGGTTGAAAAATGAGTTTTTTTCATGGATTGTAGTATTTTACCAATAATACTGTCATTGGTAAAATATTACATAAGATATAATACATTTGCTTGGACTGAAAGGTAGTGTTTCTTTACTTTTAAGTGTTTTTTTACTTTTAATATGCTGTTACTATGTGAAATTACAGTTTTTTAAAAAAAAAATTATGTATAATGTTATTATCAAAATTTATAATCATATCAATATTTCTATGTTATTAACAAAAAAAGTTACTTTATATTAAGATGTATTAAAGAGCAAATGTTATTTTCATTAACTAAACTTACCTTAAATTCTTTATTTTATGTCTTAATTGCCTTTACATATATGTATATATATATAAGGTAATTTCCATAAAAACAGAGAGACAAACATGCTTATATTCTGTATAGGACGATAATTGAAAACAAGTTATTTTGCTTTGAAGGAAACCGGATTACTTATGGATCCATTTATTCATGTGGCCCACATTCACTTCACCAGCCGAAATGAAAAATTCAAAAAAATGTTTTATATGAAGGTGAAGTAGGTAGGTGCTGGATTTTTGGGTTGTATGGTGGTACTACCATTAAATCATACCATCACAAGTATACACAGACATGTAAAAGATGTTTCTTGATTTATAAGGATGTTTGATACAAGTGTGCAAAGATTCAATCAGGAGTATTACATTATCGTCATGTATTTTTCGTGTTTGTTGTCTAGGCATGGGGCGCAATAGTTCCCGGATAGCCTCGCGTAGGATTGCGTCCAATAGCCGTGAGCCGACCTCGTACGCTGGATTGTTGAGCGACGACGAGGACGACGCGGACTGGGCCGGCGGATCGATGCACACGGAGCGCCGCAAGCGCAGAATGAAAAACAATACCAGAAAATCCAACAAGGTGCACAAGTGAGTAGCTAAATATATACCCTTTAGCAGGCTACAGGGGACTTTTGGAGGCTATGGTGATCTTCGGGGCTATCATACAGATATAGTATTAAAGTTGTAAAAATTATCTATCCAATTATAAGTCCGTCAACACGTAAAAATTGCCACATTCGTGTTCCTGTCTAGGACAAAAGTCATTATCAGCAAACTAAAAATTAAATTTTGTATTTCAACAAATGGTATTCACTCCATTACATCCTTAGTCTCTCTACTCTATGTATGTTTTAATGGTTTTATATAGAGTTTCTGCTGACAATATGTTGATATAGCAACTGCTGACAGATCTTGTGGTTAAATAAACAATGAATTAGCCATATGTAGAGATGAATAATTTATTTGATATTTTTTTTTAAATAATTTGGATTTCTTAGTATGTTATGAGATAAAATACTGTTTAACTAATCTTCTGACTACACTAACCTCTTTATAGAGTTACAATTTTGTGAAGTCAGAGTTTGGTTGTATAGTTTCGCATGTGGTAAAGGCTTATTTTTATTTTAAAAAAAGAATGAACTCTTTTTCACAACAAAGAAGTAAATTTCATGGATTGGGCTCTAAAACTTTGTTTATTTTGGTTGATGAAGTGTATTTAGGTGGTGGTATTATAAAAATATTTTATATATTGTTTTAAGTAATAGCTCTCGAGCACCAATAGTCAATGTGCATTTATTTCTGATGCTCATTTAAGAAGAGCACCACTCTAGTAATCCATTTTCCCCCTAAACTGAAGTGGCAACAGTCGCAACAACAATGGCAATCATAGCGCTGACTGCAATGATGGTGGCGCTACCTACGAGACAATGACGCCCAACGAAAGGAAGAACCTGCTGCTGCAGATATGTGGTGTAGTCTCCGAGCACACTAAAAAATTGTGCACAAGGTAATGTAAACAGGGTCTTTGTAACAGAATATCTTTGGGACACATGAGTGGTGGTGCATGAATTGTGGTAGGATTTTTTCAAATTTGCTCAGCTAGCTACCACCTTCAATGTTAATCTGCCGCCATAATAGCATTGCTGTATTCCGTCATACGAACATGTGAGACCTAGAGTATTCTGAGTGACCATACTATATCATATATGGCCTCATTATTATTTAATATCATGTCAAAAAGTGGTTATGCATCATGCCATAAAAAATAAATGAAACATAGAAACTTTCAAGGCACGTATTTTAGTGGATGTAATCATGTTTAAATATTAATTCTTTGTTAAACTTCACAATGTAAAAATTAAAAAAAAATAATATGTTGCTGTAAAAAATCGCATGGTTATAGAACTGTACCTTTAACTTACCATTTTTAAGCTAACTGGTCATACAAACTGATTCTGATATTTTATCATTTCAAATTCTCATAAACAAATTCAGATTTACAACTATTATTTATGCAGTCAAGTGACCCAAACCAATGTACATGAAAAATTCAATAGCATGCAAATTGTATGTCATAGCAATGTTTTCCATTTCTTGGATAATTTTTAGAATTTATTCAAAATACAGATTCAAGGTAATATCACAGATTTTGTACTGAAATTTGAATTTAATACAACACCAAATATTTGAATGCCTATAATCCTACACAAGCGTGAAAGCCCGGCATGCCCCATTTCAGCTATATAGGACACTAAAATTAATAAATCATAATTGTTACGAGGTCTAAATAATGTAATAATAAAGATAAAATAATTGAAAAGTTCATGCAGTTATTTTTATACGTAGATAAGTATTTAAGACCTCGCGTTTGCCCTACAGGCATGTCTATTTCTGCCTATAGTTCATGCAATTTTATACATGTATAATGTTTAATTCTTGTACTCTGTGGCAGCAAAGCTTACCACTTGCTTGCTAAAATGGGGATGCCTGTGTTTCAAGATACAATCCTGGATCGATTCGAAGAAGGTTTGATTCTATGAACCAACTAAGTAGTGGAGTATGGATGGTGGTGTGGATTTTTCAAACCCGCCATTACAGTATTGCTATATTCCGGCAGACAAATATCTGAGAGTCAGAGTATTCCAGGAGAGTTTACTATCTCTAGTCTTCACCATCCAATGCCTCATATTGTCACTTAACGTTATATGAAATTTTGATCAACTGATAGATTACGGAAATTGTGTACATGAATGTTGAATTATATCTATATTATGTAATAACAGGTCAACGCGTTGCCCGCAACACACCGAGGAGCAGCGGCGTGCCTTGCGTAACAGTGTTCTAGAGCCTTCCACGCCGGAGTCGCAGAGTATGGCCGCCGATGAGGCCGGTTCGCCGCCTGACTCCAGTCCCTCATCCTCCTGCTCTTCGTCAAGCCGAAAACGCGATCGTCATCGCGCCGCACCGAAGCTCAAAAACAAACGTGACAGGAATGTATCCCCTAATGGTAGGGATTAAAGCCTAAATTCCAATGAAATTTCTATATCCATACAACCTAATATACGTTCTCAATGTTTTTCATTTAAATTACGTAGAAAGAAGAGACTTTACAGCACATCTGACATCTTATGAATAACACGTCAGATTTCAAATACTTTGACGATTGCTCTGATGGCATATTTAGACTACAGTGTCAAATTATGTGACACAAAATAAAATGCTTTACATGATTTATAGCATCTGATTATTACGTTGTATAAAGTTATTGATTATTGTTTTACTGATGCTAATAATGTATAGAATGTTTTATGAATAATTTAATTTTATTCATAAAATTCATACATATTTATTTTAATATTATTGACATT
>DWQX01004576.1:0-14687 GCA_018245475.1 Pharmacophagus antenor
TCCGCACTCTGAGGGGGCCACTCCATGTTTTTCAAAACTCCTTCCGTCTCTTTGTGCTCTAAATATCCCCTGCATAGGTTAGAACTATGGTATATAAATATACTATAACAGTAGTATAATATAATAGAAATATACTATATATTATCTTGTTGGAAAATGAATCCACCTCCAATCAAACGTAGCCCGGAAGGAACAGCGATTCGCTCCAGTATCTCTTTGTACTGCTCCTTTTTCGTTATTCCTTCAATTTTAACCAAATCTCCGGTCCCATAGCCAGAGAAACATCCTCAGACCATAATAGAGCCTCCACCATGTTTGACTGTTGGCACTACACAGTCTCACAACATCTTTTGTCAAACAATCGAAATGGAATTTATACACAATTCTGTGAACTTTAGGTTTATTGCGCGGAATCCTAATTCTATTTCTCAAAAAAAAAGTTTCATTTTTATTAGTTGCCTGCCTGTGCAACTCCAATCTGTATTGCACCAACAATTGTGGAAATTATCTAGAACAAAAATACAATCGGAATATTTTCTAATACATTATATCTTGTAAAGTTTCATATGAGTTAAGTAAAATATTTTTATTCCGATATTTTCGTGAGAAATTTAACATTTATTTATTGACGTACTTTCAGATTTTGAAAAAGGTTCTGAGTTTTCCTTTATGACAATCAATCAATAAACAAAAACCAACATTGTATCCGCGAAAGGGACCCAAAAAAACTTCTATCCAATCCCCAAAAGCATTTGAACTTACAATCCGATAAAACTTTCATGGAACGGATTGCGAAGTGTTTTTGACCGAAGAATTTATTATAAACTAGGTTTTACTGCGATTTCGTCGAAGTTGAATCCCGTTTTTGTAAGTTACGGTTTACTATTCTGGGATTAAGATGTTCCGTGAAGTCGATAAAATAATTCAATAAATAATTACACGATTAAATCCCAATTTCGTTCCAGTGTCTCTCTAATTTTATCGCTATTAAATAATATTGCAAATTTATCGTACAATCGCACAGCGAAATTTCGTGTACAAACAGGCTGGTGACGAAAAAAATATAAAAGGATAATTTATCATACGCAGAACAAAACATAGAAATTTTTTACTATATTGTTCTGCGTTTAAAATTTTTCAATATATTGTTCTACATAAAAAAAAGATAAATTAAAGTTGCAATCCCTTAGATGTACTTTGTATAAAATACAAAGACACAAAGTTTTTAAGCCAAGTGAGAAAAAAAGTGAAATTTTGCCAGTTTTTCGTCACTTTCATTAGATCAATTAAATTCAAGAAACCTGTGATAATAAAAATGGAGGGTGCATGTTGCCTAAATTGCCGCACAGTGCTACGAAAAACATGAAATGAATCTGTTTCGCTTATTGGATGATAAGGGTCTCCACTTTCTGAGCCAGCCAAACTGAATTGCTTTTTAGTCATATTCCGCGAGAAGGAAGGAATACTTCAGTTCTTTTCCTAACAGCTCGAAACTCCAAGTATATATATTTTTTTCGTTCCCCGTGGCGCAGTGGTTTTCCGCTTGTAAAACGCAGATCCTAATTTAGATTCTCACGCCTTCAGTGGTGGTGTGAATGGATTAATGATTTTCTGAATACGCTTGGCTAGCTACCACCTACACGTTAACCTGGCATAAGCGTTCCTCTGTTAGGCAGTAATACATGTGAGAGTCGGAGTTCTCTGGCTGTGCAAAATTCACCATCTACGTCCCGATTTTCACTTAATATTGTGTATTATTTGAGGTCAAAAATCCTCCCATCGTTGCTGATATAAAAACATACTTAAATGGTTAAACCCAGTCTATCTACTATTATTGATTTATTGATGGCTGTTGTTTTCATTTTGTATTATGCCAGCATTAATTTCTAATTAGCCTACAGTTTTCCTTTATAAATAAACAAATTGATGTACAATAAATATATATTAAGAGTAAACAACATAAAGCAATTCATGTAAACGCTATAGTAATTTCGTATTAAAACATCTTTTTCTTTCTTTCGCCACCCTCCGTCATATTCATTGAGCGAGCTTTGTTGGCTGACGAAAATAAAACGCGACGCCGCATCCGCTGGACGCGCGCCTCGCTTTGTTGCTGCACAACGACCTAAACGAATTTTAATTTTAAACAATTCACGTTTGTAATTTTTCTATTTCGCGTACATTTTGCGTTGTTATTGTTTTTACGTAGGGCGTTTCACGAGTAGAGCTAATAGGCTTCTTCTAGATTAGTGCGATTTATCATCACAGACTCGCGCCTCTACTCGTCATCAGGTGGTATCGTGGTCAGACGCCAGTCTGTGTGAGATATAAAAAAAACTATGTAGCGTTACAATTTTTATTACTTCTGCTCGTTAAAAGCAAATGATCATATTTTTTTTTGCCGCAATCGGCTTATACTTTACCTCAACGATGTTAAGTGACAATGGAGCCGTAGATACTAAAGCGTGTTTGCCTAGAATAATCTGGCTCTCCCGTACACGGTTATGGAACACAACAATGCTATTATGCGGACTATTGGCATAGGGAGTAGTAGCCAGCCAGGCGGTTACGAAAAACCCTACCATAATCCAGACTCCACTGCTCATGTAGCCCGGGAATGAAATCAAAAATCAGGTTAGCGATAAAATTATATTCATATTAGACCACCTCTAGAATCACTGATGACACTAAAAAATACTTATTCGTTATTGCATACATTTTCGTAGTGCCGGTAAAAAATGTTTATTCGTAGTGTCAGTAAAAAATATTAATTTCCACTATGGAGAATTTTCGTGGTGACAGTGAAAAACACTTATACGTAGTTGCAGGAATTTTCGTAGCGTCAGTAAACAATATTTATAAGTATCAAGAATTTTCACAGTGACAGTAAATATCACACATTCTTAGTTACAGGAATTCTCGTAGTGACAGTAAAAAAACATTTATTCGTAGTTGCTGGAATTTTCATAGTGACAATAAAAATTACTTATATATAGTTGCGGGAGCTTGCTTAGTGTGTTAACATAATGAAAACAAAATAACAAAATAAATTATTCCGTAATCTCGGCATCATACAAATCCGGTCCATTGTTAACGGGCCATAAAGGCTTAATCGTTACGCCAGCTCTTTTCAATATTTCCATAAAGAGATTATACGAATATCTTTAATTTTATCGTTTTTGTGCTTACAGCGAGGTATTTTATATAGACACATATATGTTGCTATCGTTAATTCATCGAAAAAGTTTTCGGACCTTTCATATGGACTAAATAAAAAATGTAATTTAAATATGAAATAAAATAATTTGTTTAAAAAAATAAAATTATAAGAATACGCTTAACCACAGAACAATTCCAATTGTAAAATGTTGTTAAATATGATAGCTTTCTAAAAACACATCAATATGCTTAGAGAAAATTAATTTAAAGCTAAAATTGTAATCTAATAAAATATAATTTGTACTGAAATAGGTTATGATAATATTTACACCGTCCATGAATCATGTAGCTCGAAATGTAAATAATTATTATAGTTATTTAAAAATTTTAACAACTGTTCGTACTAATTGATCAATTCGTACAGATTAATATGTACATGGTTATTACTTTATAATATTAAATTGATAACAAAATGTCTCCATTCTACTTAAAGTCGTAAAATAAAACCATGCGTTTAATATCAAATTGAAAATGTATTTCATTCATAATGATTACCATCACTTTACCCTGGGGCAGCCCACTGCTGTATATATTACATTAGGAAAACTGTACAAATGAACGTGGACAATATAATTAATTTGAACGGTAGCCATAGCTTATAAATATCTAATATTTTTCGTGATCATAACTTAACACCAACTCTCTTTTACAAAAGAAACGCGCCCCCGTGCCAAGTTTTCGACAAAAAGATGCATGAATTATATCCAGGCATTGTTATTGACACTTCTAGGAACGAATGTCCGAACACACCGCCCTGGGATCAATTTAAATTTTCAGCACTATTCTTTACTACTGGCGTTTGCTTAGTGAATCGTGTTCGAGAATAAATAAAGAGGAATTCTTCACCACAGATATACAGCCGTATTTGCAAGCAAATTGTACATTAGATACACCGTCACCGATGGAGATCCCATATAAAATTACTATTTATGTAACAACTTGCGTTTTGTCGCTTTATGTTAAAAAAACACTTCGTTTTACAGTAAGCCTATTTAGCCAAACAGGATCATCCGCACGCTTTGATCGACAGATTGTCACTCCCTATTGTCTCACGCTCGTTGACCTTAAGTATATTTTCAATTAATTATTATATCAAACTATCTACAATAATAAATAATACAATGAAATATGGACAGTTCAGAACTTGGTTCACTTTGAAAATAATTACTCATTTCCAAAGTTATTGCTCATCAAAAGGTATGTATATAAAGTCATCTGAAGTGTATATTTATATATATATATATATTAATCCCACTAGTCATTAGTATTTACTTTAAAACATGCGAAATAATACCTTCTTTACTTATTACACAATTCTTTCATCGTAAATAACTAACAAGATATACAAAATTGCAAAAGAAAAAAAGATATGATTTTTCTTTAAAGAATAAATTTTATTTTTATTTCCGGGAAATCGGAAATCAAATGTGTTAATTTTTTTTATTTCCGTGTAGCGGTACGTCACGATACATTAACTCGTGATACAACGGTGTTAATTTAGCTGAGTGCACAACGCTCTGCGCGGGTATAATTCGATAGAAGACAATAGGCGTGTGAAAGGCAATTTTCAAATTGATTTCCACTGTTCGTGTGAATGATACTAGCTTAAATTCACATTTAGAGGCACATCGTCAGGAATATGAATTAGACTATTCAATTATAGTATGTAATATATGTACGTTGCATATAATAGTTATACATAATAAAATTAGTAAATACATTAACCAGTTGAGTGTTTCACGAGTATGTTTGTCATTGATGGAATCCTACAATACGTAAGACACATTTTTTTTATAAGCTAAGTTAGTAAGTGCTTAACCGCATTCCCACTTGGTGACAAGTGGCGATGCAATCCACGGACGCAAAGCGCTCTAACCCTAAATGGCCTAAACACTCTCTCCCACAAGATGCCCACATCATATTATATTTGCACGGAAACAGGCAAGTTCTTCCATTACATGACTGAAAAATAAATCAGTGTACGTAAAATATATGTATATATATAACATATATATTAACATATAATACTTTATTTATTTATGTACATCGATTAGACAATTATCATTTAAAAATGTCACTACCTGCACAAGTTGTTTACTCTAGTTCTAGTACAACTATTTTAATTCAACCTATGGACACTAACAAATTGTAGTGTATAAAATTTAGCTTGTAAAATTACTGTGATAATACGTCATAACCATTTAAACGAGTCAAAGTTTCGCAGCTCCCTTGTCGAACTTGCTTCCGATATAAAACTTAAGTTACAAAAGAAAACCGTATAAAGATGAATCTATTCGCGACGAAAAACTAACTTAATCCACTCGACAAAGCGTCGGATAAGTTTAAGCAATTTTGAGTACATGCCGAGGACAAAATCGCTCCGAAGTGAGCTGCTAATTTTCTTGAATTATGCACTCATTATGTACTTGAGAGTTAAGTTGAACTCTTACTTTGTATTTGCGACCTCACTTACCGTAACTTTGTGGAACGTCTACCGCGAGGCACTGGTTTGTCTAAAGTGGGTGTAGCGGTGTATTACGCTCTGGTATATTGCTGCCAATTCGTAACCAGTAAGGATAAAAATTACAAATAATACTCATGTGCACACATATAAATGGATCACGAGAGAATCACAATTTTATAACAGGCTTCTTGATACGGGGCTAAATTAATGTATGCTCATTAGATGTCCATTATGTACTTTGTTCTCCACAGTCGGAGCATACATATGTGACACGATGAAGGTAACGAATCAGAGTGCTGTCTACAAATTATAATATTACAAATTATATCCAGATTAACACTAGGTTTACCGACAAATTTTTATGGTTTTCTTTCTGTATCTATACAGATATAACTAATACTAGTTTTGTGCATTATTGCAATCATATTTTTCCCGTTTCGCAATAAAATGTATAGAACAATGTCGCCAGAGGCGGTATAAAAAATAAATATTTTAACGCATATCAGTATACGTAACTTCTTATATAAGGTCATCCAGTCAAAATGACTGGTCCGGTAAATCTAGTGTTAATACCATACATCGTGTGGATAAAATGTATTTGTGCCATTATGGCCTATTAAAATAGTATGTCTGATGTAAAATAATTCATTCGGGCAATTAAAAATAAATTAGAACTAATTACAGCAATTAAGAAATCGGGCCTCGGTCTGTTTAACAAAGTTCACTTCAAAGGGCGGCAAATTACACTGAGAACTGTGAATGACATGACTTTGATCGCGACCAAAGTATTTGTTTCTCGGTTAGACCTTTTCAAACGTGTTTAGAGGAGAGCACGTTGGTTCTGTGATGAAAACTACACGATGAAATCACTTAACAGCATTTATATATCCGCTCATATATCGCAAAGTTTATACACCAAAAAAAATATTTTACTTATCCGAGTTAAGCGACAAACGGGGGCGCTTAAAGTGAAGCTTAGTTGTCGAGAATAATTTGATATTACTGTACAAAAACGCTATCACATGCGACATTTTTAAAAAAAATGGTTTTGATATAAGAAATATATATATTTTGCTGTTGATTGCATATTTTAAGATCCCACGTGTAGTGGCGAAACGCTTTGAGTCTTTAATTTTTGTCATAGTCTTCGGGATGAAAAGAAGCGGAAATTGGTAAAAAAAACTTTTTCAGTTTTATTAAGTCATGGAGTACCGCATAGTAACGGTCGGATTAGTAAATTATAGAAAAGGAGGCTAGCTAGTCGTGCTGTTACGAAAAACATGCCACCATCCAAACTTCACCATTTACGTGACCCTGGAGTCGAATTGTAGACTCCCATTTTACACATCAAACGATTAAATGCTAAGTAAATAATAAGTGTTGCAGACAGCGGAATGAATGCCTAGAGATATTTTCTACCAGTTAAGCCCGGGATGCTTCGTACAAGATGTTTGCCAGGTGAAAATTTAGTTAAGACTTCAAGATAGGTGCCACGAGAACCCGATTTTTTGTTACATAAGAGTAGATTTAATACAATACGAGCGACTAGACAATCGATGCGGAATTATTTAACTATTTACATAGCACCATACCTTGGTCGTTATAAGGTACATCTCATTGTTCTTTTTATCATTGACAGAGTAATTCTGATACACTGCCGGGCAGCAAGCTATGTTACCTCTCAGTAACAAGCACAAGGTGTTAATAAGACAAAGACATTTTGCCCTCACGGTAATGAGGGCAAAATACCTCATGTTGATTGGCACTTTCATATACAAGTAATTAACAAAAATATACAAATACTATTCAAATCAAAACACATAGACGTATTTCAAAACCAAATCCTTTCATCTATCGCACAATATCTAAATCAAATATTTAATGTTGAATTTTGTTCATAATTTTTTTTATCAATTTACTTTTGATAGAACAAACTCTTAAGTCAAACGCAGACGTCTGATTTTAGATTCATTAGATATTGTAATTTGACCGCCGATTGACTTTAAGTTTTGGTTCAACAACACAGTTTACGTAAATAAGCGAACGCAAAGTTAGCGCGTAATAATTTTCGTGTACAAATGGAATAATTTTGCATGTTTTATTTAATCATCATCTTACGTACTCTAAGACGAAAGCCTCATCTCAGTAGCAATTCGATCGTATTGAATATTATCCGCCTCCGTGGCGCAGTGGTTTATACACTTGCCTTGTAATGCAGAGGTCTCGGGTTCAATTCCTAAGCCACAGGAGTATTTGAGTCAGAAAAGTGGTAGGGTTTTTTAAGCCCGCCTGGCTCGCTACCACCCTTAATGTCAATCTGCTCCCATAACAGCATTGCTGTGTTTTGGTAGTCATACATGTGAGAGCCAGATGTATTCTGGCGAACACGATTCGCCATCTACGGCCTCTTAGTCACTTATCATCAGGTGAAATCGAGGCCAAGTGTTAGCCCATAACCGATAAAAAAAACTATTACAATGTTTTTACAAAATATTATATAGTTTTAACAGACCATTAAATGGTATTATTTTTACTCAATAACTTGATGATATCTATTAAAAAGAAAGAAAAATATTTAATAATTTCACAATTTTCATATTGAACCATAATATATGTACTTGGTAAAATATTTAAATAAATTTTATTTCTATTTACAAAATATCTATAAAGTTTTTAAAGTATAATTGTCTTATTAAATTGGTCATTATAATTATACTTCTATATTAACGTATTTACTTATACTTTTAAGTAACGTAACGTATTTACATATTTTTAATATATATTCTATTCCAATCTTAACATTTAACGGTATTATGCGGGAAGAGAGGGGAATCTTGCTCGATGAGATTTATCTCAAAGCTTGGCAAGCAGAATGGCTTTTGCAGTGACAAGCTTTTTGTTTACTTCCTCTTAAGTTACGATTTACTTATCTATTGTTTGCCGACATCAAACAACAGCTAATCTTGGCACTGCTAGTTAGCCTTTGAATTATATGTGTTAAACAAAACTAATCACATACTGTCGTTTAATTACTATGAACTTGATTACTAATATGCTATGCACTATACGAGTAATATTAGATATTCAACACAAGGTTCCCTATTTTAAATACATTAAAAAATATTAGCTTGTAATTAAAATAATAAATAAAGTATAATATTAAAACCGTCCTTTACTATTCAAGGTTCTAACCCTATGTTAGTATGTAACGTGAATAAATTTTTATTGTAAACATTATAATACTTAGCAGTTTATATCTCTAAGTGAACATTGGTCTCCTAATATTTCTAACGGCCAAAAGTTATACTAAAACTTTTAGACGAACAAGTTAATCGAAACAGACTGCAGAAACTTTTTTGATCTTCTATTTTCATATTTAAAATTAATGCCACGTCAGCCCCATTATCAAGTTAAGCCAAAATATAAATCTATATATTGATATTACCTCCACGGGCGATGTTTCGATAAAAGCACAATGACTTAAACCAACTTTATATAATTCCTTTATAAAATCTGAGACTATAAATATTATTTCTGAAATGTCACTGTCACAATTAAACTGTTCCGATGAATACAAAGCTTAACCCTTTTCTTCTAAGAAATACCTAAATAAATCTAAGAAGCGACGCTCAATCTGGATAATAGACTGTGAAACAATTTATGCAACTGTCCGTACCAGAATATTGCATCTCGGCAGCTAAATAGGATTGCTACTCAGACATGTAATCAAGCGGCAGACATTGTCTACGTTGTCATATCTTAATGTTTATGAAGCTAATGCACTAACCAGGCATTGTCCGAGATTTTGTTGCGGGTAATTTACAATATCAAATGTAACAATCAATATGAATAAAATGTGTCGTTATAAATAATATTACTACGTTAAGTTATTTAGAATAAAAGACTTCAACGATAGCAAATTTTGTCATGGTGACAATTTTGGCTAAGTGTCATCAGGTAAGATTTGTTTTTGCTTATACAGTCCATTAATTACATTAACGTAAGCGGATTCCGTGATCTTTTGATACACTTGCTACATCTTAAAAAAAGAAAATTCTAACCTCTCATTTTATAACCACTTAATAAGAAGATTTTTTTTATCGTTTACGGGCTAATACTTAACTTGGATTTCACCTGATGTTAAATGGCAATAAGGCCTTAGATGTTGAAGCTTGTTCGCCCAGAATACTTCTGGCTCTCACATGCATGAGTGGTGGAACACAGCAGTGCTGTTATGCCGAAGATTGATATTGAGGGTGGTAGCTGGCCAGGCGGGTACGAAAAACCATACCACCATCCAGACTCCACTATGTGGCCCTGGAGTCGAACCCGGGTCCTCCGCGCTACAAATTGAGGAGAAAGCAATCGAATTTCGATAGTATGATACATGCTTCTGTTCGTTTTTGTATTTGTTCGTTACTAATACTGATTCTAATTGTTTTTGTTAACGAGTGCCTGTAGATAAAACTTAATTTTTTTTAACAGTATAAAAATTATCCTTTACATATATTACCTTCCATTTTTACTGTTAGCAACATTGTTCAAAATACGCAATCCAATTTTCTTTTCCATGTAAAACCGCTGGTAGTTTCGGATTTGTACTATTTCGCCTAATAGACGACAGACAACGTTAGTATGAATAAAAGTTTTATTTCAAATCTGTCTTAACCGATGTAAATGTTAACATTCTCAGACCTCGCTAAAGATGAAATATAATTTAAATATAACAAAAGAAAACTTTAATGTTTCTATTAAGATAATCAGACATAATTTTCTTATCGGTTGTATTTGTCAGTAATGTACACGATTTGAAATTTTCTTCTTTTTTTCCGACGATATAAGGATTGTTCTGAATAAAGTTCGATTTTTTTTAATTTACACTATACGTATGATCACACATTATTTTTATACTACTATGATAGTTATTTTCTATTTTGTGTAATTATTGTCATTTTCATATTCAATTTGTCATTAAAGGTGGTAGTTAGCCAAGCGCGTGGGAAAAGCCTTACCACAATTTTGACTCAAATACTCCTATAGCCCGCGAATCAAAATCAGGAAAATAGTAATCTATTACACCATTGAGGCGGTTCAAAATATTCCCAATAAAACACTAACATGGAAGAAGTCTCAATGAAAAGAAAGCATATTTAATCGAAATAAATCTACGATTTTGTAATAAATTCAAATAGCAAACATTCGATTTTTTTACTCGCGTAAAATGTATTTGTCCAAGCAGCCAAAATTCTACGTAATTTATTAATGAATATTAAAATTAATTGGGTATTTAAGTGATTAAATTATCGGAGATTGCTGCCCGTCTTTCAACCTTCAATAACCTATTTTCGAAATAATAATTCAATAAAAAGCCGACTATGCTTAATTCAAACTTAAAATAATATGCAATTTAAGACTCTCCCGGGTATGTTTTCAATATTGAAAAAGACAATGTAGAACATTTATAAACAGACTGTGTGAACTATATAGTGGTAAAAGACCAGAATTAAAATAACTGCTATTTAAAAATAAGAAAAAGAAATCTATATCTATATAAATAGGAAAAGACCTTTGGAATAGGAATAAAATTAAGAAAGAGATACATAGAAATTTGGTAAGTATCTATTCGGTATATTTTATAAACTAAGATTGTAGAATAAAAATGTATATATGTCAAAAAAGATCCTTACATACGTCCTGAAATATTAACGAATTCCTTGCCACCTACTCGAGCAATAAAAGAAAAAAATTTATGTTTTTTGAAGCACCGACTTTTTTCATAAAGTATATATATAATGTTTTAGAATATTTTTTTAATAGCAAAGTAGATACATATATGCACACCCACTAAGTACCTAAAGTACCCCGAACTCGGCCTCCACCTACGGAAGAGAATAATAATAAATTTCAACACAAAAGCCAATTCACATGGCGATTTATTTATATTGCATATGAAAAGTAATATCGTATAGTAAATAACAAAAAAGACGAAATGTTATGAAATTTTCGCGAAGAATTTACATATTTTAATTTCAAAAATTTGTTACGTTCTTTTTTTACGGATTCGAATTGACTGTTTGTGTTATTATTAGTTAACCTTACCGCGTACATATCCAATTTATTGTAACAGAGTTCGAGTGATGTTTCAGTATTGCTAGCTAACTATTACGTTTATATATAAGTGGCAATGGGCGTATCACGTAGCTCAGAAGAGGGTCGGTCGTTGGGGTAGCAAGGGTCTGTAGTGACGGCCACGTGCCGCTGCACGAGGTGCACTGACAAAGCAATAGTCATAGGAAGCCGCTGGATGCCAGCCAATCAAGACCCTTGGTTTAAAGATGTTCGGCAAAGGTCAATGCCTTGCAGGCGGTTTATATAGACCGCTTTGGACGTCGATACTTTAGTCCTTAAATTATATATCCATTTATCGGTTATGTGGAAAAAAGCTTTCAGCGGTACAACCACGTTTTGTATATGTGCAAACAATTACAATTATTATACATAATTATTGTACAAATATAATTATTATATATGTATAATAATTAATTTTTGTTCATTTTTATATATTATAACTTTGTGTTCTACTCAAGTTAATGTGATACGACCAAACTCAACACCAAGAACTCTCCAGTAGCCCCTAGGTGCAGTTTGCAAACAGAGAACGTTAAGAGTTTGTGATGACAAACAATGTATAAGCAAGAACTATTTTTACGATTAATATGTTTCTAAGTATTGTTCTTTGTTTTTGATATGCCATAAAGATTATTCCTCTCTACTTTTATTGTTCTATAGATATGAATACATATGTGTCAAAACCGTTTACCATTCGTTTCGTGTCCACACTCTCACTTCAGGCCTGTCTTGCGAACATATCTGCCATTGGTGGCCCTTCAGTTATTTCTAGCTTCCTAACCCTTCTAGGTCGCGGATTTCGGATACTCGAATCTGATGAAACTATAATAGTCGTCAGTGATAACGGCTTTTTATCAGTTACGGGCTAATACTTGGCCGCGATTTCACCTGATGATAATGACAAAGTGAATGGAGAAGCGAGTTCGCCCAGTAGATGTACATCTGGCTCTCGCATGTAAATGTATGACAGCCGGAGCACAGCAATACTGTTGAGGCGGCAGATTAACTTTTACGTTTTGTACTGGCATAAATTAACCAGCTAACCGAAAAGGTGAAAATTTCATTGTTTTTTTTCTCATCTCATTTATATAAATTTTCCAACGACCAGATGTGATTGTCTTGTAACTTGTCATACTTGACTTATGTACTGGACTGCCTCTGTTACGCAGTGGTTTGCCCGCTTGCCTAGTAACGCGGACGTCCAGTGGTTCGATTCCCGGACCACAAGATTAGTGGAGTCTAGATGGTGATGGATTTTTTGAACCAGCCTGGCCAGTTACCACCTTCAATGTCAAGCTGCCATAACAGCGTTGCTTTGTTCCGGCAGTCATATACGTGAGAGCCGAAAATATCGGCTCATTGTCACTTAATTTCAGGTGAAATCGAAGCTAAGTGTTAGCAGATAACCGAAGAAAAATATCCTTTATCTCATCTCTTATTCATCAATCATCAAAACTGTAAAAGTCTGTCTTTATTAAAAATAGTAATTTATCAATGACGGATATACTCAAAAAAAAACCCGCTTAACGAGTTAATATTCTAACCATATATCTGTTTCTAACAAAAAAATGTTACGTATTAAAATTTATTATCAAGCATTAATAAAAAATATCGAACAGCTTTCAGTTCGTTCATTTTATTTTTGCAAATAAATTTGAATCGTCAAATGGCGAAAAAAACAATTTCATTTTCGCGTATAAAATTTATTCGACGTTTTAAATGAACATTTCACAAAAACGATGCATTAATAAATAATATGTCGGTTTATTATATTGATAATAGTTTTTTTTTCCACAATTCGTTTTCGCACCGTTTCGTAATAAATTTAAGCGAGTGAAATGATAAAATTTCGATGGTAGTTAAATAAAAAGAACGTCGTCCCGAAAAAAAGATTTTCGCATAAATTGAGATTTATTATGCCCGTATCGAGCTACTTTGATTAAAATGTTTTTATTAAGGCCACTTTATTATTCATTCTGATTATATTTTAAATGCGCGATTGGTTCTGACCTTTCATTTTGAAAATAAACAGTTCCTAACAAGAGAATGGTCATTTGTGAGTTTAAAGTAATCCTTTACGGTTTCTTGTTCAATTCGGAAATAGTAATATATAAGGACTTTAAACTTACTCGATATTTATACGTTGTAATTTAAATATTTTGTATCTAATATAATTTAAACTTATTGCATCGCATGAAATGTCGTGGAATATTAGGTGTCGTACCTCGTGCATATTTACGCGATGTAGACCCGAAAAAAATTAAATTATTATCAATATAATATGTTTATAATCTTAGTGGCGCATTAGTTATTTGCTCGTCTTGTAACATAGAGGTCTCTTATTGCATTCTGAATTCACGTAGATTACTTTCGAAGACTATATATAGCTCCTAATTTCATATGGACATGCCTTCATAACAGCTTTATTGTATTTGCATTGATACGTGTACAGGCCGGAATATTCTGCGCGATCATGCCTCTGTTAATATCCTTATTTTCATTTAATATTGCGTGAAATCAAGGATAGTTGCTCCACTTGTTAATTCAATGTCGATAAGAAAAAATAAAGATGTAAGAAAATAATTGCATGTTTCTCCGGGGTCGGCAATACACTCGTGAAGTCTTATATGCATCCATATCTTACGATAACCCTTAATCATAATAAAAAATAAAGACATACAACAATATTTTTAGAATACTTCTCATTTAAACATTTGTTGGCAGGGAAATAGTCGACAGCATGTAGACTCACATTTGAATTGTAGGTGAAAAATGTTATCAATGAAAATAAATCTTAAACAGTCTGATTTGGAGAGGCAGAAACAGAAGGAATTAATATTAATTCGGAGACCAAATATTTTTCATTATACAATCA
>DWQX01004577.1:0-14685 GCA_018245475.1 Pharmacophagus antenor
ATTATATGTTTTATCACTTAATCCTATGCGCCAATCTCGTGGCCATTGCCGCCACTTCAAAACAGTTCAAAACTGCAAAGTTAGCGCGCTACTAAAGGCCATCAAACTGAGCTAGATTTAACTTACGTGTGAAACATTTAATGCTGACAAAAGAGCTCTGATGACATTCTTCAATCATATTATTGAACGAAATAAAATTATATTATTTGTTTATTCCTAAAGAATTTAATAATTACATAGTGTGATCGTTACTAAGACGATGCCACGACTAAATTTTTAATCCCTTTAAAACATACTAGTATCATCACTTCAAAAAATTAAATGTTAATTAGTTTGTGCAAATGTTTATTTCTGCATGTTGCCACTTACGTATAATTTATATTCCACAGTTGTATATGCCTATACTATCTTGTTGTTACCACAAGCACAAAACTACTGCCACAGCCCAATAAACGCGCGCGAGTTAAACGAATTGACAGATTAATAGCATTATAATAATGCAAACAATAGACTTCACGTTAACCGGTCAACTTGTGCAGTCGTGTGGAACGCGCGTGCGATAATTGATAAAGTTTTGTTCGTAAAACTTTATAGCAAGTATCTGTGTAACACAATAACATTATCCCACATTTAAAACAAAACTAACCAGAAACTCTCTGTAGACACGTTACTAGATCCTATTTTCTGATTCTCTCCTCAGCTCAACTAGAGAGTAAGAGCTCTTGAAAAAAGAATTTAACCTCACAATCCGCTTTTATTCTTTTTCAAAAATACCATTTCATTATATATTTGAATTTACCTTTACTTACTTTATTTACTACACTTTAGAATTATAATTCAATCTATTACTACTGCAATCTATAAACTTATCTGCTCTTCAGTCTTCCAATGAGTCTGAAATTACTCAATTCCGAGAGAAATTCGAACTATTTTATAACATGTCACATACATATAATGAAGTAGGTAAAAGGAAAGGGAAGATAAAAGCAGAATTATGCAATAAATGGATATTCATGTGAAAACACGAGAGCCTTCTTACAGAGACGGATAACTTTTAAGTTTTAGGACCGCTAAGGGACTCGAAAAGGTAAGAAATTATAAGCACTTTAGTCACGTGAGAAATGTTTTTTAATCAAAACATTGAAACGGATAGGGGATACATAGCAGTTACTAACTTTTTGAGCATGCATGTATAGTATTTGTTGTAAATAAAAAATACACTGTTTGGACTTCTTTTATAGAATCGTATGCCTGTTACTCACAAAACGTAGTGTCAAATGGTTTTTTCGAAGATAGTCGTCTTAGCACAATTTTTATTATCATGATTTTTTTTTAATTGTAGGGCTATTGGAACTCCATACTCCTACTACACTCTCTTTGAAATGTATAACGACCTAGAAATCTTGCAACTGGTCTTAATTTTTTAAACTATGTCTAAGCTAATTATTGACAAATTTTTTATAACAATAAGGCTGATTATATTTTTAAATAAAAAATGTTAAATTTTTATTTTTACTTTCCCCAGTTCTTTACACAGGTATTTGCATAAACGTTAAAAAATATTACAAGCTTGCTACTATAAGAAACATGGATAAATAGCTATAAACAGAAATAATAACCTAAAACTATTAGGTTTAATGTAATAGTTTATAAGTGCATAACAATGAAAAGAAACGTTATAGGGAGAACGAATAAAGAAGCAAGTGAAAAACTTTTCCTGAAGTTAATGCTTCCTTAAATCTCATTGGACCGGACCTGGGTCTATCGTTATTAGTTTAATAACCCTTCTCACAATAGGAAAGTAAATTGCTTTCACTTATTATGATATAGGCAACATATACTAGTATATCGGTATGGTACATCTGTTAAGAAATGAGAGTTTTCAGTGACTAGCTATAAATAACAGAAATTTTAGATTATCAACATATTAATCTCACGAACAGCTCGAAATTCTAGAGGCTTTTCATATAACACCTGCATGTTTGAATATTCACATACATTTAGTTTACATCACTAAAATAAGGCTTACATTTAGCAAAACACGTTTTAGCTAGCAGAAGCTGTAATACTCGCCAAAGATCCTTCAAACATAGAAAATAAGTTCACTAAAAGGTAATTTTAGTGAAATGTTGTCCTAATTTTCGATGGTTGTTGGGTTTTTTCAAACTCGCGTAAGTACACTCGATGAAAATCTGCCGCCATAACGGCTTTGCTGTATTCCGGCAGACATATGTATATATGAGTGCCAGAATATTTTGGGCGAACACTTATCCCGATTGACGGCTTCATTCCTACTAAAATAATATTATATTTAATACAATATATATTAATTATTTTAACAGGGTTGTTCACCAAAAGGTAAATGTCATTGTCAATTCATTTTTATCCCTAAAATGAAATAAAAAAAAATAAAACAATGTTTTATAATATAAACCTTTGTGTTTGCGAAGAAAATTTAATGTAACATCTCTTTGCAGCTAGTGTTTTGGCGATGATTAATAGCGGCGGAAAAACTTATTCTTTAGGACGGCGTGTAACATCTGCTTGTATTAACCTTTTTTATTGAATGCTTTTTAATGGTTAGAATACTATACTAAATTCACTTTTTATCAAATAACTTTGTTACACTTACTTCTTTCAACAGAGACATTTCTCCAGGTTCATAACATTGTAACAATTCTATGTTCAAAAAAGGCTGCTACATAGCACTAATTGTTATGATAATTAAGATATAGAACACTATTTCGCCCCCATTAATCGCTTCCTATGTGAACCATAGATGATACACTATAACTGTTGCAAAAAACTCTCCTGCAAGACGCTGTCTCTAGATATTTACAAAGGCATTTTGTAATTAATAACCATACCATCAACATAATAAATTCAAAACTACACCGTCTTCCAAACCAGATCATTATGATTTTTTCATACTACTTTACTACTTTAACTTTTTTCATACAAATGAGAGCCAGAAGTATTCTTGACAATCACGCCTCACCTGCGGCCTCATTGTCACTTAACATCAGGTGTAGTAGAGATCAAGTCACTTTTTTATTGGTTATAGACTAGCGCCCATAACTAATACAAAATAAGTGCTAACTATTGTTTGATGGCAAAAAAAGATTGGCCGCAGAAAATAATCTTTTAAACAAACAGATTTAGAACATAATCTTTTATTAATGACAAGGTTTTTTAGCTAGATATTTTCTACTAATTTTTATGACATTAAAAAATCTAACTAGAGACAGTCAACAGTCGATGTCGAACCTGCAGCAGTTACAGCGAACATAAAACATTAACGACAAACCGGTCAAATTAACTACTTAAGAGTTTTTGACAACTATATCCGTCATTTGTAAAATATTAACACAGTTTTGATACCAATAACATGTTATATAAAGGATTATACAATGAGTTATAAGATTTAATTTTGATTATAGTGAAATGTACAGAATGAGTGAATTCTACAAACGTTTGGGGGTTTTTTTTTTCATTCGTCTTATTAAGATAAAAGAGTAAAAAATTGTAAATTATCACGACACAGGTAACTGGTTTAAATATTTATATATGTACATATATACATAAATTTTTAAACCATATAAATATATACTCCGATTAAAAGTATACCTAAATTTTTTTTATCAACTTCGGTTAAACTAAATTTAAATTAATATACATGGTCATTATTCTAATTAAAATTAACGCGAAATTTTGTTAATGGGATATGTATAGTAAAGAGATTTATCGAAAAAAATTTATCAATTTGATTTTTCATATAATAATTATGTATTTTCATATCAACGACAAATCCCCATATAACAATGGAATAATGAAATTGCCATACACATTGTTCACGTATTATATATTGATTCATATTAATCATTAACACAATTCAAGCATCTACATATCACAGATGTTCGAAAAGGGTCTTATGTAAAAATTCTTCACAACGTATCCAAGGTCAACACTCAAGGTTATCACGGAGTCCGGCCTTGGACCCGGAATTGATGACTTATAGGACACTCCCAAAACTGTTTAGCAATTTCCGTATTTCTTAAGTTTCGTACGTCTTAAGCTTACATGTGTACGTGTTACTGATTTCACAATTATCTGCTAAGGGTATTACCATAGTTTTAATGGTAGAGCCATAATGTCACAATTACTACATAAAATAATAGCCTATTATATGTTCCCCCTATTTTTTTAAAACGTGAAGGTTTCCACACGATGTTTTCCTTTGCCGTAAACTCATGTTCCGTGGAGATTGAATCCACACAATTCTTCGAATCATACAGCACGACTTTTCATACATAAAGCTGAACTATCATTGCTTCTGATGACTATTATAAAAGCTATAATAGTCATGTAAAGTATGTAGACTACAGATAAGTTTACTGTTCTAACAATCAACCTTAAATAACCGAATGAGCGATACCGCAGACCACATAAATAGGCTTACCGACCTAACACTCTGCACCATTGATCTAACAATCTCGGCCTTCGCTCCAAGGTGGAAAGTAAACTTTTTCTTTAACAAGTTCGCATGTGAACCTGTATGGATTGTAATTTATTTTAAACCTGGTATTTGAAACAAACTGAACGTACTTTCGTTCCATTTTAAAAGCTGATTTATTAACATAAATCTATCAACTTTCTTTCTGTCTAGGATTGTTCCCAGAGAAGCTTTTAATAAACTTTAGTTAGGTTAAATCGCAGTTGAGATTGAAAAAAGTATTTTTCATTAAAAATAAAAACGGAATTATAAAATGTTACATTTGTATTACAACTAACAAATCTATGTAACAAAAAATCTAATACAAAGTCTATATGATTTTGCTCTGGAAAGGGCTAGGTACTGAGACCCACTTCGCATGTACTAATAACTCCGCAACCAAGTAACACAAAATGTAATCCGTTTGGGGCACCCCGACATCTTTTTTGCGCGACTTAAGTTTAACCCGCCTACAGTTCTACATTATTCTTAAATGTAAATCCTTTCTATCTTTGTTATATATAGATACTATAATACAATTAATACTTTGATTTTCCAGCGCCGTTTATTTATTATGACGAAAATATTTAAATCAAGGTGGCGCTGGCGTTGACGTCAAATTTGTATAGACACTAAGAGAACAAAAGATTGAATACATTATCCCAAATGAATGAGATATATCTCGCTTTAATCCTTTAATGCATGATTTTTTCTTTTTAAGTGCCAGTAATTGAAACAGTAAATGCTCTGCTGACATAAATAAAAGAATTTCTATGAATTTTTTTAACTCTCCAAAAGTATAAGATATTGAAAGGTTTTTTGTACTGCATATAAAATGGTTTCATCAACAATTTTTTGAAGAAACTCAGGTGTTGAACTGAAGAAGTTCAGTTATAGCAGTCTGATGTGCTTGGTTGGTGAATTATTTTTTATTCGTCATACAAGAAACTGTCTTTTTTCCAAATGAGTTTCCTTTTATCAAATTCTACATAATGTTCATGACCTTCTTGCATGGATAATGAAATAATTATTTGACTTGATGGGTCAGGAAAATCTTGAACCAGTGGTGAATCACTATAGGTAGGATCTTCATGATCCTCTACATCCTCGTCTTCTTACTCTCGAATTATTTCTCTTGCGTTCTCTAACAAGTATTTTTCATGATGCGGTCATATTCAAACAGTTAATATTTAATAATGGTTGTCTCCATATCGAATACATTAGCGATAACATATTATAAGCATTAAATATGTTAAAAAAGTAGAATATTTGATTATCAATAAATTACGATCAAAATCTTTTTCTGCGAGTTAAAAACTTCCATGAGCGATGTACATTAAATAATATCTTAATATTGTTGATCAAATCCAGTTCGCGAGTTGGATGTATGATGAGTATGAGCATCTATAATTTAAGTTTATGTTTTCAATGCAACGATAAGATATTTTGATATTGATAATACACTCGAGAGCTCTTACTTTACAATTGACTAGAAATAGACTTTGTGCGTACGCTTCAAGCTTAAATACATTTCGATCGTTTTGTAGATCGAGATAGAGTTGACGTTATATTTCTACATGGAAATAAAAGAACATTTTTTAAATAATATAATAATCAATTAAAATAAAAGACAGTCAAAAAATGTCGCTTTATTGAGAATCGCATTGTACTAAAGCAAACATTTAAGGTGGAGAAGCTGGGCACACAACAAAGTGACTACACATGGTAGAGGTGTCACTAATATAGTAATATAATAGATTCACATGAACGTAATCTTGGTCCTCACTTGGTTCACTTGCCATACGTTCAAGTTTTCGTATTCTTCAATACAAGCATCTACCTGTGGGGTGAACATTTTTTATAAACCAAGTTGCCCAACACTAGATAACGCAATAACATTCTTTATAACGGCCAAAATAACAATATCTTACATTAACAGAAACAATTATAATTGTTGTAGAACAAAATAAACATATAGCCAAGTGAGAGTAGAACTCGCACTGTGTCGTTTTCTGTAACAAAGTATGTACAAAATAGAGATGAACGTCATATTGGTAATGTTTTATATGCCAACTTTAATTGGGAATATGGGGTCTAACCAAAACTAATTTAGAATCAATCCAAATACTATAAAATAAAATTATAAAAATCTTACATAATTATGACTATTTAACAATTTCTGATACTATTTAGAAAGAGATAATATACTTAAACATTGAACAACTACATATATATATATATATAACGCATGTATACATACATAAAAGTCTCACGGACTCATATATTCAGAGATAAGTTTTACAGCCAAAAACCAGAGGTAAATATATTACATGTCGGGACAACCATCTTACAATGCCTAATATAAGGATGAATTATGATTAATGAATTATTTGGTGGAGCGCAGTTATACACTAATTTACTAAAATACATAAAAGAATTGCGTTCGCTTAGTGTACTTAAAACAAACTTTTTGATCGCATTTACAACAAGTAATCAATTTCTAATTAGTTTAATTAATATAAAATTTCTAACTTAGGTCAATGTCTAAAACAAATGCAGTGAATGTGATTCCAGCAACCTCAGATCACCAAACGAAACACGGAAGTATTTTATTTAACTCTAGTCTTCTGCAAGGCCGTGGTACTTCCTCGGTCGTATCGGGCCATTCATGCAGTGGCAAACCGATATGTGGCTCAACCGCGTTAAAGAAAGATTCAAGATTTTAATTTTTTATCGGTTTGGCTAACACATGACCTTGATTTCACCTAATGTTAAATGACAATGAAGATATAGATGGTGAAGCATGTTCTGCTGGAATACTATTGGCTTTCACGTGTATTTCTGCCAGAAAACACCAATGTTGTTACGGCGACAGAGTGCCATTAAGGGAGGTGTAGCTAGCCAGGCGGGTTCGAAAATCCCTACCACCATCCATCCCTAGGCAGGGAATGTAACCGTGGACCTCCGCTTTATAAGGCAAGCAGGTGAACCACACCGATATGGTGGCGGTTAAAAGTTAGTCATGTGTGAAGATATGTGGTAAATAACCACCAGAGGCAATTCAAGGTTTGTCACCTGATCAGGTTTGAAACCCTTGTCAACGCAGCGCTCGATGACGTCAGCTATTTTGACTGTCTTGTTTGAACCGGCCAGGTCGCGGACTATGGCGAAGATCCGATCCGTTGAGCTTATACCCCTGACAAAGATAACACTTATAATGTTTTAAATAAAACAATTGGTAGTATCTACCTACTATGGTCACACATAAAATATGAAGAAAAATGCGTATCTGACAAACACTTGCCAATCTTCTCTAATCTTCTTTTCGTAAAAAAACTATATAGTTCTCTTTATATGGTCCACACTTATGTATAACTACAGTTACATGACATAAATATTTACCTTTGCACATTGTCTTCTACATGCTGCAGTGACTGTTTGGACATCTCCACGAGGCGTATTGCTTCCGATACGTCTTCCTTCTCGACAACATCCGACAATCTAAAATTTATAATAGGGATAAATTATAAAAAAATACCCTTATTTAATTAAAGTTACATCAGATTAATCTACACAAAGAAATTAGCTTAATTCATTTACAATAAAATATAACACTTAGTTAATAAACATGACAATTTTTCAAATTATCTCTAGATCATTTTTAAAATTAAATTTTCGAGCCAGAAATTTAACAGTTTACTAATAAGTCATTTATTTTTGTTTTAACCTTGTCAATAATTATCTAATAAATGCTCTCCTAATAAACTAACAATTCATATAAAAACAAATAAGAAATAATTAAAATAGAACAAACCTAAGGCGAGCAAGTGCGGTGGAAAGGCGCAGAATGGCGAGTAGGTTCCTCGCTGAGGTGAAAGTGACGTCACGCGCATTCCTCGCTTCCCGCCGCAGTTCTACGTACGAAGCTAACACGAAAAAGATTCATTATAATGGCAGTTAATTTGAATTCCTTTATAACAGAGAAAGAGTAAAGTGGTTCAAAAAAAACATCAATGTTATTGTTTGTCAGGTTTGGATAAATACAAAATACCGTATGCTGACGAACAATTTAGTACAAGTTTGCATACTTAATGCCATTTAAGTGACATCGGCTATTACATCGCCATATATGTTAACGCAAATCGTTAGCTAGATACGTAATAGTTAGGCTCTATAAAATACGCTACTGCTTAGAGTTGTCTAGGCTTTCCCTATAGGCGCATCTGTCCGTACTCACATACGAGGTAGTCGGCGAGGTGTCGCGGTACCACAGGCTGCTTGCGCTTGGTGAGCGCGACATAGCGGCGCACCAGGCGCATGGACAGCGCACGCATACTAGTTGGCGGCTGGGCGGAATGCTGATGCACGTACGCTATGTGCTTCGCCAGCTCCAAGTCCTTGTCCCTTACAAATACATTATAGATACTTTGACTGTTTCCGTTGCGCAGTTATTTACCCATTTGCCTTGTTACGATTCGATACGATTTCGATTTTTATGCCACAAAGGTTATGCAATGAATATCGATAGAGTTTTTCGAACGCGCCGGCTAGCTACAATCCTCAATTCCAAACAGCGGCCATAAAAACGTTTTTGTGTTCCGACAGTAGTACAAGTGAGAGCCAGAAATGTTCTGGGCGAACACCCTTCTCTGCGTTACCGATAAAAAAATACTATTAGCATTAAGTGTCATGTAAGACTAAAATAGTATTCAATGCATTTTAATTAATTTTACCCTTGACTAAACCAAATACATTTTCATGATCCTCAGTAACTGAATCATTATCACTTTGAGAAATACTAGCTAGTATTTCTTATACACAAACGTTCTTCTAAATGGTCTACAGTTCCTACTTTATTAATATGAGATCATACCTGTTTGGTTTGTCCTGTATGAGCCAGAGCAAGTCAAATCTGGAGAGCAGGGCGGCGGGCAACTGTATGTTCTGCTCGATGGTCCGCTTGGGGTTGTAGCGGCCGTACGCGGGGTTTGCGGCCGCCAGAATGGATACGCGCGCGTTCAGGCACGTCATTATACCCGCCTGAAACAATATTACATATGAACAGACGTGAAGTAAATATAAAATTTTATAAGCTAACACAACCCAATTACACGTGATTTTAAGCGATAATGAGGCCGTAGACGATGAGGCTTGCTCGCCTAGAATATGGTAGCTCTCACAGACATGACTGCCTGAATACAGCAAAACTGCTAGCCAGGCCGATTCGTAAAAACCCTATCATGGTTCAAAATCCACCACTCTTATGGCACTGGTATTGAATCAACCACCTCCGAGTTACACGGCTAGCGATCAAATAGAAATACAGTATTTTTCTATCTCAGTTATAAAATTATTAGCTTCTTAAATAATAACTATACTATTGATAACCTAATAATAGATATGATGTAACATAAAGTGCGAACCTTAGCGATGCTAATGGTCTGCTGCTCCATGACCTCGTGTATGGCGGTGCGGTCGTTCTCCGCCATCTTATCGAACTCGTCGATGCAACAGACCCCCTGGTCGGCCAGCACCAGGGCACCTCCCTCCAACATCATCTCACCAGTGAATGGATCCTGAAAATTCACAGTTTTGATGCATCTTCCATTGTAAATCAGACGGTTGAAGAAATGCATTGATTAAACAAATATATTATTACAAATATTCATAAACAATCAAAAATAACAGATTACATTCTTATAGTAACCACCTTTTTGCATCGTAGTTATGAATTATTATGAGATATGGAAACCGAGAATTTACTGATTGTGGATGTAATGCTTTATAGAATAAAACTGTTTTTTTCTTGTTATTTTATTGAAAGAATAGGCAAACGGGTTCACCTGATAGAATGTGATCACCGTCGCCCATAGACAGCCGCAACAATCGGGGAATCGCAACTGCATTGCCGACAATTCTAAATTTTTAAGAAAATCTTGATACATCGGTACATATTTTATTACGAAGAGTTCTAAGAAAAAATATACTGAGATTTTGATATTTCATCATCAAAGAAAATAAATCAAGGTTATATATACAAACCATTACATTCACATACCATTTCATCAATGCTTACAATTGAAATAACAAGTACAGATTAAGTTTATGACGCCTTTGATGAGATTTATTCAACCTTAATTATGTTTTCTTCAAGCGAAATATTACCTTCAGAACCGCAGCGGTAAGACCGACACCTGAAGAGCCCCTACCGGTCGTGTACTGGCTTCGCGGAGCTAAGCGATTGATGTAATTCAATAGCTGGGATTTCGCTACTCCGGGATCACCCATCAGGCATATGTTGATGTTGCCTCGAATCTTCATACCATTTGGTCGTCTACAAGAAGAATAGCATTTAACACTAAATTAACCGATATATTTTTATAATTTTCTTCTTGAGTCTGTAGTAATTTTGTGCATTATGGTATTCTTATTTTTCCTCGTGAGCTATTCAATTACCCTACACTGGTCATAAAGGCTGGCTTACCGAACTGACACGTTGGCGAGCTACGTGATCATCTGAAATGGGCGCGGACCCCGTCTCTAACTATCGTTCGCCTGTGTCACGGATCGCGGGCGGTGAAAAACACCCCGGAATATGGATGTAGCGTGAGTACGGGGTTTGCGAGCGTTCGTATCGTTTCGCTCGGCGGCGAGTTCGGCGGACAACGAGTGAAGTGTGTCGGTGATTGGTATAGTACATATATAATAGATTGCATGTGGTGTTATGCGTAGAGTTAAAAGTTTGAGTATTTTTTCTGTCTCAAACGATCTCTGCTGTGGGACTAACTAATGCGTTACGCGGGCCACGCCTTAAGGGGTGAAGATTGGGAATCGGCACGTAGTCGACTGAGATAACTATGGGTGGATATGGCTCATGGCATATGAGTGGAGGAATGCTCAGTAATTGATAATGGATAGAGGTCGATCCTCCAGGTTTTTAACCAGGTACGGAAGCACCCAGAGCTTCAGGCAATAGCCTTCCCCCAGCGTGGGCTGGCAGGCTATTGTCTGAAACGTAGAGGGCATTGTCATTTGCGAAAAGCGCAAGATTGACTGAGAGCTCCTTGGGGGTGTCGCTGGTGTAGAGCGCGAAAACAAGGGGAGAGAGTCAGAGTCCCTGGGGAACTGCCGCTCTGATGGGGCAAAGTGAGCAGTGTGCGCGATATAGAAAGGTGCGGTTCGACTGGAGAGCTTGTATGATAGAGATGAGCCTGTCGGGCACTTCGAGGATGTACAGCTTGAAGATCAAGCCGTCGCGCCGACCATGTCGAAGGCCTTCTGGAGATCGAAGAAGAGAGCGAGGGCGTCCAAGAGTCGCTTGTGCGAGAACCTCGCGAGGATGTATTCAACCAGCCTATGGTCCTGGTAAACGCAGGAGTGACCTTGCCTGAAGTCAAATTGCTTGTCGGGGAGGAGACTATTCTACTAGACGAACTTGCGAAGACGCGCCGGGATTAGGCGTGCGTAAACCTTCCGTAGGAAGATGAGGGCTGATTAGGTGATACCTGGTGGAGAAGTTCCTAGGATTGTTGGGCTTCAGAATTCCTATCACTTCGGCTTCCAGGCACCCAGAAAGGAGTAGCTGGAGAACAAGACGTTGATAATTTGTACTAGCAGGGCTATCATCTGTGCGAGGAGGCACTTCAACTTTCTATTAGAGACGTCGTCGAAACTGGCAGCAGACTTGGGCTTGAGTCCCCGGTTGATTTCGGAGACTTCGCCGGCCGTGGAAAGCTGTCTACATAGTAAAAACTCATTTATAGGGTTTGGCGCACACTTCTGCAAAAAGATATTTTGGTTCTTACATTTGCGTAAATTAAAAAATACAAATGTACAGTAATACTTCGTATAACGAGCACGTTGCATAACGTACAAAAAAAATTGTAAGATAAAAGCTGGCTTAACGAGCGACGGTTCGCATAATGAGCGATATGGATAGGAGAATCCCTGAATCGTGCGACAGAACTTTCCGAGCTATTACTACATCAGTCTGTGTTTACAACTGCGCTGGCATCTTATTGTCGGTAAAATCACATATTTTTTTCAAATTTATATTCTGACATTATTTGTAGTTTCTTTTATTCGATTTTATTCCCGTTGGCAAATGTTTCTTTTTAATATTTTTTCGGCACGGAACGCACTATCATATTTTATATTAATTCATATGCTTAAGATTATTTCCCTTAAAGAGTGTTTCGTACTACGAGTAAAACTCCGGAGCGAATTACATGGCTACCGACAAGGTCATTTACGCCACTGTATTTTGTACGAATTCTAACAAGGAAGAAATCTACAGAAGCGTATAGAAATTTATTGAAAATGTTTGATGAAGGTACAGTTTCTGATAGAACGTGCAGAAGATGGTTCAAAAAATGTCATATAGGTTATTTCGACCTTTCTGATAAGCCACGCTCTGGGCGACCATCTTTGATCGACGACGATACTGTCAAGATCATGTTAGAGCAAGATCATTTTTTGACAACATCGGAGATTGCGGAAAGGCTTGATTCAGCTCAATAAACCATTTCCAACTATATTCGGAAACTAGGGTTTGTGTGGAAGTATTCGAGATGGGCGCCACACAAGTTAAGTGAGAAGAATTTGAATGATCGAATCATCATATTCACATCTCTGCTTACAGGCAACAAAATCGAACCCTTCTTGGACCGGATCATAACTGGGGATGAAAAGTGGATTACCTATGAAAACATCATGAGAAAAAGGGCATATTGTGAACCCGGAAAACCTGCCTCTACCTCTAAACCGAAGTTGAGCCTGAACAAGAGAATGTTGTGTATATGGTGGGACATTCGAGGACCAATACATTTTGAGCTGTTGAAACCAAACGAAAGGCTAAATTCGTAGAGGTACTCTCAGCAATTGGATAAATTAAAAAAAGCACTCCAAGAAAAGAGGCCGGCGATGTTCAATAGGATGGACATTATACTGCTTCATGACAATACCAGGACACATGCTGCTTTGGGGACTCGTCAGAAAGTCGCAGAACTAGGCTGGGAAATTCTGTCGCATCCACCATACCCCCGGACCTAGCATCACCTTATTATTACTTGTTTTTGTCCTTACAAAATTTGTTGCAGGGCAAACAATTCAAGATAGAAGATATCAGACAAGCACTGGTTCAATTTTTGACCTCTAGAGATAAGACATTTTTTAAAAATGGGATATACAAATTGCCATCATGCTAGTAAGAAGTCATAAATAATGATGGCAATTATATTATTCAATAAAGTTTATCCAAAGTATGAAAAAATGTATTCCTTTGTATCATTCTAAAAGGGACAGAACTTTCCGGTAGACCTAATAATACAAGGCAGTAATACATAAATATTATTTTGTATCAGCGCCTGTATGTCATAATGTGTTCTATAACATTTAATTTAAGAAATCTCTACATTTGTTTACAAGCTAAGATATATAAAACATACGTACTTATCAACACCACCAACAAGCAACAGTAACAGTGCTTTCTTGACATCCTCATGTCCATATATTTCCGGCGCGAGACTCTGAGCCATTCTAGAATATAAGTCTTCATCGGCCAATTCTGCAAGCTCTTCTTCAGTTAATGCTTCTGCCATTTCACTTTCATCACTTTGGTTCAAACAAGTTACAGTCTACAAATAGAAAAATTTGAATAGTAACTTAGATAATTGAAGAATTTATTACTACTGTTAAGTAAGGCATGTGACTTATTGAAATCGATATCGACAATAGAATGAAATGGAGAAACAAAAATAGAAAAATAATGCAATATATACACAAAAACGTAGGATTAAATTACTTTAACATTAACATTTTTTAGTAAAATCAAAGTAGGCTGCGATAAGATCATACTTATGAAATAGACGTTTTAACAATAAAAATAAAATACAATTTCTTTCACTAAATTACCAAGAAAGATTTTAACTTTTGAAATAAAAATATTACTTTACGATGGATTGGTATTATACTCACATGTGCTTCTAAATAGGTGTCAGACAGTAGGCCCTGCACCATCTGCCTGAAGCCGGAGCTGAGCAGCGGCAGGAACACACCGGTGACTGCGACGTGGTCACCGGGTTGGGCGCGACGCGTGGTTTCACCGCGGCAATACACGGACAACTGCCGGGGTATGTGCCCCACCGGCACCTGTTCTGACTGCACACATTGTGATCACATTATTGTTAACCCTT
>DWQX01004578.1:0-14683 GCA_018245475.1 Pharmacophagus antenor
CTATGATATGGATATGAATGGTTATGTGAAAACGCATATATAGGTTCATAGCCAAAAGCGAATGTCTGTGTGAGAATGTGATTATAGGGTTAAAGAAATGACGGAGATTTTGTAAGTTGAAAGAAACTACCCATCATCGATACTAACTTTTTCATAAGTGCGTACTAACATATTTATCATTTAATTTGTATTAAGTAATAGTTAAAAATTTAACAAATTAAGAACAATATAAATTTCGATTTTATCGTATAAATTTGTTAAATACATAGATTGATTTTTATTCGTATAACATTAGTTTTGTGTATCTGAATAAAGAAATAAATAATGAACAACATATAATATATACAATATGTACAAAACGTAGATATAACATATTAGTAAACAAAAAATAAACAGATAGTAAATATCGAATCGTAATTGAAGTTATTAAAGAAAGGTGCAATATGCACTTTCTCCTATAAACTGCACTATAATATTCAATGAGCAAATTTTAAGCCAGGTATAAGCTAGGTTATCATCACAGTTGAATATTTCATTTGCCCTTGATGAAAATATAGGTATATATATTTTTACTTATTCAGCACTGATTATCAGATTTAAACCAAATTACTATTTACCTTATCAGTATTATTAATTGTAATTTAAAGTTATTTAACCATAATAAATTAGTTCAAAGTTTACAGAAATATCTTAGGGAATTCCAATATATAATTGATTTGAATTTTCTGCTCGTAATTTATTAGTTATTTGAACTTTTTATTGGGTCGGTAAGGGATTTCATTACATTACAAAATAAATAATAGTAACCCATTGAACTGGAATCAACGTCATAGCACTTAAGTTCAGGATCGTTCCATTTATATGATCCAGTTTACAGCAGATCAAATACAATTTTCATTGTTGTTACACAATTACGTAACCGGAGCAAAGTTCCAATTCCATTATAACTTAATCTAGATCGAGTAAACGTAGACATTTTAACGTTAAATTCCGAAACTGATAACTTCCGACGCTGACGCGGAACGGTGGGGCGTAAGGTATTAAACTCTATCTTTATTAGTAAACAGAATGAGCTGTCAGTGTTGAAGTTTTTGTAAATCGATTACGGACGCTCGTGCCAAGTCCACCGGTTTAAGTATACTTCCGCCTCGTGGGTCATTAACCTGCACTGCAGTGGTGATGGAGACAAAAATTATGCGCATGACGCTGAAGCAATAATTTTTTTTTTGATTGTACAATTTTAAGCAAATTTTTTAGTACTATCACAAGATTACAAGATTTACCATCAGAAATAACTGATTTGAAACACAAACTCAAATTTTCTTTATTAAGTAGAATCTGTACAATCACTTTTAATCGTTATATTTTTTTTTGAAACAAAAAAGAAATTTTATAATAATATGTGATACGTACTTTCCCTTTCCGTTATTAAAGACATGACTTAACGCTATGTTAATAAATAAATTACTCATTATCATCATAATCATCAAATGGTTATCTGACGAGTTCACTGCTCGACATTCTCTCATTAATCGCCACACCGCTGCCCTCGACGATTACAGACATGATCTCTTCACCATATAAATGACTTACCGCCACTTGGCGTACTAGCGGCAATCATTTCGAGGATCTTTTTTATCGGTTATAAGCTAACATTTGACCTGGATTTCACCTTATTTGAAGTGACAATGAGGCTGTAGATAGTGAAGTGTTCGTCCAGAATACTTGTGGATGTCACATGTATGACTGTAGGAACAGCAATGCTGTTGTGGCAGCAGATTGACATTGACGGTGCCAGGTGCCAGGAGGGTTCGTAAAACTCTACTACCATTCGTTCATAAGACTCCACTACTCCTCTAAGCCGGGAATCGAGCCTTGGCGTCACAAAGCAAGGAGGTAACCCACTGCATCAAGGAGGCAGTCAACACCTTGCTATCCTTCGGGCAACGTTTTTATGTCACTGTAGTACACAAAAATGCAGACATATTTGAGTTACCGTTACTAAACTTTAACTACACAAATAAAACATTGTCAAACTTCGCAAACGTTAGACTCAGAAACAGATTCTATCGTTTTACTATATGTTGGACTGGAAATGAGCAGGTGATAAAGAACCTTAACGATTCGTCTTTTTATTATTGTGTTTGACAACTTCCTTTCCATTTGTGGTCTGGTCGTGGAATTAACATGAACGCTAGCTGGCGGCAGACCTCGTATTATTTAAGTTCATCGCTGCGTTACCAATTACCGTTTCGCGTCGTCTCCTGCTGAATCCGAAGTACTCTTACATTATCATTGTATCATCATTTATGCCATAATATTTGAATTTTACGAACAAAGTGGTGATTTTCTTAAACTTGAATTTTAATATATGATAATAACAAAATGTAGAAAGGAGGGTTTCGTTTCCTATTATCAAAAAAATCTAAAGCATTATATACTTCGTACATAAATCTATTAGGAAGAAATGGTACATACTTAATCTTGCCATATATTCTGTCCCTATCTAAAACACGTCTATCTCAAAAGTAACAATGTTTTCCAATGAGTATTGGATCTTTCAACAAGACTCGGCCTCGGCATAGAAAGCACGAACCACTCAACAGTGGCTAAAGGAAATTTTGCCGCGTTTTATCGCGTGTGAAGATTGACCTTCGGTAAGTCCAGACCTCAACTCTCTGGATTACCGACTGTGGACAGTTTTAGAGGAGAAGGCCTGTTCAAAATCTCACCGCAATATTGAGTTTTTGAAACGTGATTTGGTGGCATCAGCGGCTTCGATACCTCTGGAAACGGTGCGTGTGGCGATAGACGAGTGGCCGGATCGGTTTAAGACGTGTGTGAAGGCAATCAAGGGTCATTTTGAGTAAATTTCTTATTCGTTCCTTTAAATTGTTAATAAAGAATAACTGTGTTGTATTTCATTACTTTTTGTTAATTTACTTTTGAGATAGACATGTTTAAGGTAGGGAGATATATATATATATGTGTGTGTGTGTGTGTGTGTTATATAACAAATATATTCCCTAGACGAGTTACACTAAAACTTTGACCGCTTCAAAAGCTTTATAGTAGTAACGGGCTGCCTCATGGACTATAGAATATAAATAGAAGTGAATTAAAAAAAAGAATTACTAGCACAGTACAGAAAGCATAGCAGGCCACGTACGTTGGTACAAGTCATTTGCACAATGTTGGAATTGTGTGTATGTTACATACAATTCCGACATTCATTCACTCGTCTATGCGACCATTGTTCCAGGTCTTTATCGCAAGTTTTAAATGCTTTTCTTCTAATAACTATATCGACGAACTTACAAAGTAATTGCATTGTACCAGAATGATGTAATTAATTGACGAATTTCGGTTATAAATTAAATCCTTAACCGAAGATTTATGATTGAGAATTTTAGGCTCAATGGAATGAAGATCGGAGAGAATTCACACCATCCCTGGGTCTGTTGTAAAAACGGCCACATCTTAAGGAAGTTTAACACTGTATCAGACATAACTGGTTTAATTGTGAGATAATTGATATAGAAATACAACAAGGTGTAATCATTGTGGTAGATATATTGGAAAACATTTAATTATCAAACTTTAATATACGAAATATTTATATTTGACTCGATCTTCGTACTACGGGCTATGCCCCTAGTTCTGTATTAAGAAGTTAAAATAATCTTTTTTTTATAATTTAAATCTTAAATATCTAATTGACATATGAAAAAGAATGATTTTTATTAAATGATGAATGCGAGAAGACACAGCATTCGTTTTGTATAATAGACGCAATAGTTATAGGCCCCTTAACAAAGTCGGACGACATTACTCAATCAAATTCGATTACTATTTTACTTGTGTGGGTAAGCAGTTACGCTGCAGCTTCTGTGCTTCGTTCTGTGATTCGTTTAAGGTCAAAAATATTTCTTTCTTGGACTTTAAATATAGAAAATTAAAATTAAAAACTAAATTCGAGCAAAGAAACGATCATCATAAACAACTACAATACTGCATGCGTAAAAAGCTCTTCAATTTTAATAAGAACAGCGTATAGAAGTCGTTCTAAGATTAATTTAGAAGCATTTGTAAACCAAATTAAGTTTAATGACAGTTCGGAGCGTCAACGATCCTTTACGCCCATTGAATAAGAAGACATCGTCGTGTAAGAGGAAATATAACATATCGTGCAAAATTTAAGATGCGCTTTCTCGTATTATTGACGCAAACGACGCCTTTAACTATTTTGAGATGCATCACAGTTTTGTTTTAGAGGTAATACATGTTTCAAAATGAGCCATTTACGTATTAGTAACGGGTCGTCGTTAAAACTTTCCTTTAACGAATAACTGTAGTCATATTTCACTGTATAATTTAAGTGTTAGTATTTTAAAAAGAAATATATATTTATTAAAATAACTTTTATGTTTTCTTTGTGATTAGAGAACACACGCACTGGTTTGATTAAATATAAATTATTTATTAAATATAAAGTGAATAAAAACAATTAGCTATGTCAATTGTATGAAAGTTTGTTAAAATAAAAGTAGAGAAGGGAGCCGGGTGCGAGTAATAAGGTCACAGCATCACAAGGACGAGACAAAACATCAATTACCCGCGGGATTGTTCCCAGTCCCCTGTTAATATAAAGGGTCCATGCATCTTTGCCACAATTTTAGCAAACGAATTGAAAAGGGTCCATCGCTCCTTGACTTTCGGACATTTAACTTACTATTTTGGTGTTGTAATTTATATTAAATAGATAAAAGAATATATACCGAATCAAAAACTATGTTAAAAAGGTTCAACATTTTTTATAAATAGAATGTTTTTACCATCTCATTAAGTACCGTTTTGATATTGTTAACTCCTCCATAAAGCGAAAGGTCGAATTGCTTTTGGTTGCAAAATTTTATAGATCGTTATAAAGCGTTCTTTATTGAGGCACTTTCTAGATAAATGAAATTGATATATTTATTGCACAAAACGGATATTCTATCCATCAATAACAAGGAAAGTGAATCGAAAGGTTCATATTTAGAAGCTTTGGAGGGTGAATGAGGACGAACGTAACTAGATCAAAACAAGTTTGTAACTTACGAATTTGCTGCGAAAGTTTTGGTTTAAAACTAAACTTGCTGAACTACAAACACATTGAATTTCACGTAAAGAAATCACCAAGGACAGTATTATGCATATCGATTCGGCGAACGAACGGGCATCGAACTGTGGAACGAGTTAAAAATACCAAGCGCGGTGAGCGAAGCGGCATGTGCGAGAACACCGGTCGGACTACTCGAGCGAGCCACATGCGTTTGTTTACTATCGGACGACGTCGGGTGGACGCGGGCGGGTGGGAGCGAACTTACGGCGAATGCCCCAGTCCATGGTAGCAGAGTGCGGCGCAGTGGGCGCGCGGCGCGGCGTCTGCCAGCCGACTGCCGCCGCTCCCGCTCGCTCCCGTCACTCTAGCGATCATTGTCCGCGCCGAGTCCACACATCACCTACACAGCTCGCGTATACGCTAAACGTCCCATTCGCACGACTGTGTGGCCACACGTAATACTTAACGCTGACCTACTTGGTCTATTATGTTGCAGGCTTAAGTCATGTCAACTAATATAAAGCCTTCGACGATTTTGTCTATCATCACATTTCATGTTAAATACAGAAAGTAGTATAAAATACACTAAAAGAATCATTTATAATAGCTAATATGTTTTATAAATTATAACGTTTTCACAGGTATAGATATTCGACTAAATCAAGCATTTAGAGATAATTTATGTTTAACTTGACTAAGTTTTAGCGCGTTTGGGAAAGATTATGCATTAAAAAATAAGGTATCATAAAACATCAAATTATAAACCAATGATAACATAAGACAAGAGAAGCAGAATTACGCAAATCAAATTTAGATCATTTGTTGCATTTAAAAAGTAAATAAGCGAGGAGAATCCTTCGTTAATTTAATGTTATATATTTGTATTAATAAACATCATTTTTTTCTAAAACTAACTTTATTTTATTCATACTACTACATAAATAGATACATTTGTCCGAAAGCGTGTGTTGAAACGTCGATTACCTCGCCGTTAGTGAAAATATCTAAATTCGTTCACAATTTATGTGGGAAAATTAACATATAAATTAACTTTGAGGAGAGTAAATCACAATTCGACGACATCCTGGGCATCGCTTTCTAAATGCCAGATTACTTTAATTCAAATTCATATCTGTACGACAAACACGCTCCCGGGGTGTTTAAGTAATTTACATATGAATACTAAATTTCGCTAAGTTTACATAAATATATGTTTTACAATATTATATATAAGCTGATTATTGTAATGATAACGAATTAGGAACTAATCGCACAAATTGAGGTTAAACGAGTCACTGATTCATATGCGACGATCGAATATTGAGGTTTCACTAATAATACATCACTGCTACTTCTATTCTTTAAAAAATATAATATTTCTAAATACATGCACAGTTGTACAAAACTACATTACATGTCGACACGATCTAAATACACAATCGGAATTCAGTTTTTTCTAATAATATAAATTATCAGTTATATGAATTACATTTACATCTTTAAAACGTAAAAAGTATCAGGCAAACTATTTTCTCACTGAACTGATTTCTAAAAGAGAGGAAGTGTTATTTCCAGTCCAATGCACATCCTTTACGATATCAGGCGACAGAAAAATTTCTATTCTTTCCATTTATTTTCGCGTCCGGCACATATGAATATCCTTGTTGGAATTATAAGCAATATTTGCAATTTAACAGTGTACCTTTTATTATAAACTTTAGGTAACACGTGCTCAAAACTGTCAGAATTGATATTTATAGTTTTTGTTTTTAATGTTATTTTACCTTTCTTTAATATTTTTTACATCGATAGTCTTTCGTTTAAAACATTCAAAATGAAACTTATAAATAAATCAATATTTTAATACTTTCTGGATAGGAATAATTTTTTTTTAAACTTTTTAATTCAAAGATCTTGACGTATTATGAAAACGTATTCATAATGTAATCTCATTTTTACTTACAATTTAATATTAAAGTTAATCCCCCTCCAGTATATGTATAAAATTTAGTCTATCGAGTCGGAGAACAAAATATTACATTGTAATTTATAACTCCCTTTTCCTCCTTTAGAGGTGGAATTTCCAACAACCTTTACATCACAAAGTAAATACCCTGAAAAGTTAATGTCTCTAGGACTAGCGGATTACCCTGTGCATTAATATATAGATGAATTAGTCAGACGGGAGATTGTGAATTTTATAAATTTAGATAGTAGTGACTCAAGTGCTTATAATTTTATATTAACACATTCCGTGCCACATGGGGCTTATACGACTCACGCTGAAGTATCATTTGAAAAAGATTTGACCGCATGTTTTCTTAAATAATTACTTTAATCTTAAAACAATTACATACAAATTTAATCCACAGCAAGAATAAATCAGATTGTTAATAAATAAATAAATTATTAACAAATTGTCTGCATATGTCACTCTCACAAGTACGCAAGGGAAAAATCTCCTAAAACGCTCTAGCAAGGAACGTGTTAAGGAAGGTCAGATTCTATCTTTAGTGCTCTTGTGACGGCCTCCTCCCTAAGAATCTGTGTGTGTGTTAATTCGGCCGACTAAATATGGAGAGTAGCGGGAAGTTAAAGGTGTCTCAGTAAGAGTGCACTTTTTCATTTTAAAACAAAAACAAGTATTTTATGATAGAGTTGTGATATTTTTATTGTATTGTAAAGAAGACATGTTCCAATTAAGTATAGAATAAAATATTCGGCAAATAACCCCCACAGCTCCGATGGGCACGGCTTTTCATGAAATTTTCCATGACTATGGGCAGAGATGTGGCTGTATTTGACCGATGATGCGTTGGATTTCCGATTTGAGTTCAGGAATTGTTTCGGGTTTATTCGCATAAACCCGAGATTTCACAAAACCCCATAAAAAAAAATCGCACGGTCTTGGTGGCCAGTTGACATCAGAATTTCGTGAGATAATGTGTTCTGAAAATCGTTGCTGCAATAAGTCGATTGTTTCATGCGCGGTGTGGCAGGTTACGCCGTTCTGCTGAAACCATACGTTGTCCAAATTCATGCCGTTCAGTTGAGGCCACAAGAAGTCCGTTATCAGATTCCTGTAACGAATGCCGTTCACACTCACTGCAATTTCGGCCTCATTTTCAAAAAAGTAAGGTCCAATCACCCCGCCTGACCAAAATCCGCACCTGACAGTTACTCGTTGTGGGTGCATTTGTTTCTCATGGATTGCATGAGGGTTTTCCGAGTCCCAAATTTGACAATTTTGTGTATTCACGAAGCCACGCATATGAAAATGCGCTTCATCGAAGAAAATGATATTTTTCGAAAAATTGGTATCGCCTTCACTTTGCTCCATTACCCATTGAACGAATTGCCGGCGCTTTCCGTGGTCTGCTTGGTTTGAGCTCCTGAGTTAACAGAATCTTGTACGCATGAAGGTGGAGGTCTGTATTCAAAATTCCATGCGTAGTGTTTCGTGAAATTTAAAGTTGTTGAGAACGATGACGAATTGATGTTTTCGGGTTTACGGCGACACTCGTTTACAACAGCAATGTTTTTTAGAAACCGTCCATTTCGTTGACGCAAAGGATTCTTATTATTCATAATCGACCCAGTTTCTCCAAATTTTTTGACCACTTTTCGATTGGTTGACACATTAGGTGCACTTCCTCGGCTAAAAATTTTGTGAAGTTTGCGAGCGGTTCCAGCGTAACTTTTTCCATTTTTGTAGAGTTTACACAATTATAACGCGTTGTTCTTTCGAAAAGTGCTCCGTTTTTAATAATCGTGATAAACAGAGGTGACAGCTCTCAAATTTCAGAGTTGCCACTTGCATGAGAAAAAAAATCCAATTATAAAGTGCACTCTTACTGAGACACCCTTTAATACCGAGTCATGATCTTCCGCTTATGCATTGCTACGCCGCTCAGTCGTAGAAAATAGGAAGAGAATGTGGAGGAATGTTTTGAATTTGGAACGTACCTATTTAAATAAATTACAACTGGCCAGTCTTACATACATAAAAACTTTTTCTCGCATTACTTTCTGAGTTACCTGATATTTACAACCGTTTTTGAAGCGCTTACCAGTCATATTATGCTACTAAAATTAACCCTTTGAGTACATTTGACGAGTGGGACCCGTCATCTGAATTTGAGTAGCAGGCGTTGATTTTTGCGCCACCTCACCTAGTTGGCGTTCGTCGCAAACAATTGCCTAACCTTTGTTGCAAATAATTATATGTTATCCCTGTTTATTTTTTGATATACTATTCTAAGATGTCTGAATTAAAAAATTAATTTTAAGACTGCGAAAATTATAGTTCCAATGAAGTAGAATTAAAGCTGTATGATAACAGCGATTACAGTGATTTAGAGACTGAAAATGATGAAAACGACATGTTTTGAAAAATACCACACGGTACAAAATTATTAGACCAAGTTCGTTCTTGTTCTTTATAAGTGTTATATTTTGTTTCAATTATCTATTTATTTACATTTTATAATTGAAATATTGTTTCAAAAATATATTTATATCACCAATATAAGTATATTCCAAATAAAAAGTATTACTCCTACATATTAATCCAGCTCGCAACAAATGAAGTCTGTTATATATGCATAAAATTCTCTAAATAATTTAGTACTCAAAGGGTTCATAGAAGAAACTATTATATACGAATAGTTAATAAATAAGTTGAAACATTACTCACTGCGATGTGGATGTGTCATCACGATCGCGAGCGGACACTCGTCGTCTTCCAGTATGTACTCAGAATTATCAGCCGCATCCACCTAGCGATTAAAACTTATATATTAGATATTTTAACAGGAATAAACAAACCGTCATAAACTTAGCCGAAACTGAAAACTGGCACAAACGGTATTCCTTCAATTCATATAAATTATAATTATTCATAATAGCCATCTGTCTGTAGCAAGTGTTTTAAATGTTATCAAATAGAAACTATAATGTCTTTTTAAAAACAGGATCATTTTGTAAATATCACTTTTAGTTATAAAGGAATTGTCTAATTATCTGCGTCAAGGAAGAGATCTAACGAGAAATTCGGCGATGTCTTTTTTTATGATCGCACTCGCATTGTTTTTTAAATACATGCTAAAAATTATATAAAAGAGCCCCTCCCTCCCTTCCCTACGCATACTTTTTCACAAAATTTGCGTTTAATAAAAATTGAGTTTTTTTTTTACAAATACATGAGTATGTGGTAAAGTAGCATGTTGTAAAAGCGTGTACACAGATATTTAAAAGAATTAGATATAATATGAAACCAAATGTAAAGAGCACGGCATGTCAACTTATAACTCCTAAATTATAAAGACTGGTGTTTTTATATAATATCCTTGACATGTTTGTTCTTTCTTCTATCTAAAGAACTGTATTTAAACTACAAAACTGTTGTCTTAATTAATTCGGTAATAGTTGATTGTTTAAACAGAAGTCATTAATAAGTAGTTTCACAACCATTTTTTTTGTTCAATATATAAAAACTGTAAAATGGTATACGTACTGCTGTTTTTCTCCGATCCAGAAGGACAACAAAAAAATCATATGTAAAGATAACACGTGTGAAGATACCTGGACTATGCAATAGTGATGTGGCTCGTGCCGCGACAGTCCGTACTTTTCGAGCATCTCACGCACCACCGCTGCTGCTGTGTCGCCAACCGACAGCAGCAGCGTCTTGTAGGGTACGTCCGGGCACAGTGACGAGCCATAAATCTTTAGTGTACCGCCTACAAATCAAAACAATACTACAAACTATCAAGAAAAACACAGCAAACATCTCGAGAATATGAAGGCATTTGCCATTTAGCTTTTTGACATATTTTTTGGAAAAGTTGAATGATGAATTGGTAAAACGATTAATGTCATTTTTGATTATTTTATAACTTCTATACATTGGGTAAAAACTTCGTTGACTTAAAAAGTAAACTTAAAAAATCCAAGGGTAGGTAAATTTTGAACCTTCATTTTTTATGATTGGCTATTTTTTTATATTAATACACGAAATAAGCAGTAATACGGTAAAATTCACTGGAAAAAAAGGTAAATCTCATACGTTTGATATAGTATGATAAACACTTTAATATATTTATTATTTTAATCTTGTCTTACCTACTGTGAACACAACACAACATCAATCAGTATAGAAGGTGTTTGTACTTTGTTAAACTCGAAACAATCGTATCAAGTAAATTCTAATTGTTTATCAGTCAAATTAAAAATTTGAACCTTTGATTTGAGTACAATAAAACTATTCTTAAGTAATCATGTATGTTTCTTTAAATATCCTTTTAAAAAGGTTTTAATACAAAAAAAATAACAAAAACACACCCGGTTATAATTATTATTACCTCTAAAGCAAAGAAAACTTTTATAAACACAAAAAAAACCGGTATGGCAAGGCTTAACAAAATGTATAAAATTATAGAAAAAAAAAATTCGGGTGCATCTGTGGCGTAGTGATTCATCGTTTGTCTTGTAACCCGTAGGTCCCGAGTCCGAGAGGTAGGCCACATGATAGAGGAGTCCGGATGATGGAACGGTTTTTACGAACCAGCCTAGCTAACTTAATAGCATTGCTGTGTTCCGGCAATCATATATGTATGAACAAAAGTATTCTGGGCATATTACAATCAACGAACTCATTGTCGCATATCATACCTGTATCAGGGCCCCCATCCTTGGAGCGAAACTGTTGCAACTTCCTCTCGAGCTTCTGCTGCCTTCGGCGCCGCATCACTGCCTCAGGATTGCTGATACTGCGCGTGAACGACGTCTCCGGCAATTCTTAGCGTAAAAAATACAATTAGTCTCCTAAATGAACGTTACATTTGGTACTTTTGGCATTTACAATTAAGTAACAATTATAAAAGTCGAAAAATTTCTATGTCTTTTTCTATTATTGTTTGAACTCCGATAAATAAAATGGATAGGTTTTAAAGTAATTTACAGAATAACATATTTTTCCTTTAATAAAAAATGAGAACATAAAGTAGATAGAATATTAATTAGGTTATCTTATATAAACGTATAATTCAATACATTTTTTTTAAATTGAAACAACAATAGAAAACTGCAATATTAAGATGTAAAACGTTAAAACATTACGTGACTAACAGTGATCGCACCTCGCATTTCTCCTCCGACAACTGATTACGAAAAGAAAGCGTTATAGCCGAATCACTATGATGAAACTAATCATACCAACCTAATTATTTCACCAGAAACTTTCGTTCCGAATGAAATCTATGAAAGGTATCAAAAAATCATTATAGTGAATACTCGGCACTCAGCTTATAACGTAATGTTTTCAAATACTATTAAAGCGAGTTTATTAAGAATAAAGTTTAAAAACATACACAAAACAGGCAACAAGAAATTTTGCAGTTATATTAATTTGAGCGTCTATGGTAGAATTTTATTACACCCATGCAATAAATTATAACTTTTTTACTTTAGTTGTCAGAAATTTTAGTACGACTTGAAGTTTTATAATTGTGAATATTTATATCTACCAGAAAAACTTTATCATTGTGTAAACTTTATTTTACACTTATTAATGCTTTTCAAGGTCTATAGAGATTAATATCACGCGTAATTTTCTATTTTCTAAAGAAAAAACACTTGCAAGTATATATATCATCATACTTGTATAGTAACTATATTCCTACCTAATAATACAGTACAAGACAACAATGCATATAGCAATGTTGCGATTGAAAGAAGTTCCTTCATATAGAACAAAAATTATTTTTCAACAAACTGTAACAAGATTCTATTACAATTTGTAATCAATTTTAAGTGCTTCCTCCAATAATGCATAAAATACGAAAATTATATAATAAAACGCTTATCAGAAAGTGAGTTTGCAAAATTTTTCTCTGTACCTGTATAGAGTTTCTCTGCAATAGGCCTGTTTTCGTCATTGGTGTCAGATTTTAATCTTGAAAGTTTTTCTTTCTTCTTCAGCTCTTTCTTTTCTCTCTTTGACAGTTTTCTTTTAAAATTTTGATCTGATTTCTCTATGATGGAGGACAATGGAGCCTGCATATACAAAACGTAAAACTATAGATTAATTTATTATTATTATAAATATTATTTTTAATAGTTTTTATTTAGAGAAACAGGGGAAAATGATGTAGTATCTGTATAAGATGATTACATGACAATGCTATCCCATATTGATTATAATATGTATAAGACTTTTAGCAAGTTTTATTTTCTAACAAATATAATAAAGCAATATTCTTACTGCATAATATTTCGATATACATGTCATATATTGTTAGCTAAATAATTTATTCTAATTAAGAAAGATAGAGTTTATTTAGTTCTAAATGTAGGCAAGTTAAATATAACAAAAAAAGTTAAACAAAGTTGTTAATTGAAATAGGTATGGTTTTCAATACACGGCTATATTAATTTAAAAGACTTATTTAATTTACCACCTTGAGGTGTGAAGTGTTCTTTCTAGACGACCTCCAACATAAGATTACAGAATCATTTTTTAATTGATACTGGTTAACTAACCGTACCGTTAGTACTGATCAGTGTTTACTTATGTTATATCTATGAAATAAAATATTTATCATCTACCCAATCGTTTTCACTTGGTACTAATGTGGTGCCACTGGACGGTATAGCGTTAACTATTATAACAATCAGTGAAAAGTTATCAGTGCAAACTATTATAAAACATAATGGTGGATGTTGTTAGGGTTTTTTCGAACTCACCTGGCTGGCATTAACATTATGGTTGGTAACCCTTAATGATAATCTGCAGCAATAACAACATTGCTGTGTTTCGGCAATCATACATGATAACAGCCTAAATTATCTTGGGCAAACAGAGTTCAATGTCTATGACCATGTTGTCACTTAACATTAATGTAAGCAAATTTCATATTTTAATGTTCACCGCCGGTGGACCAGTTATGAAACTTTTTACTTTTGTAATTGTTATTTAGAAATAAAAATACAATAAAAGTAAATAAAGTTCTATCTCTTAAGTTTAATTACAAAGACGAAAGGAACAAAGGTGTTTTATATGGATTTTTGTTTTCGATGACACCGTCCGTCTAGCAATATGTGAATGACACTATTGTGGTATCGCCATTGCTGCTGCTGGGTTCGGTGAAGTTTGAGCTGTTAGTCTCATTGACGACTATTACAGCTTCATCGAAACTAGCTCACGGATCCGGTGATCCGTGACCTCGACCGCTACATTACTCTGGCAAGAGATGCTGGCTGTACGTCGTAGTGCCGAAGAAAGGATGTTGCCAGACTGTCAAGTGAAGTGCCAACAGTCAAACATGGTGGAGGCTCTATTATGGTCTGGGGATGTTACTCTGGCTATGGGACCGGAGATTTGGTTAAAATTGAAGGAATAATGAAAAAGGAGCAGTAAAAAGAGATACTGGAGCGAAACGCTGTTCCTTCCGGGCTACGATTGATTGGAGATGGATTCATTTTCCAACAAGATAATAATCCAAAACATAGTTCTAAACTATGCCGGGGATATTTAGAGCACAAAGAGACGGAAGGAGTTTTGAAAAACATGGAGTGGCC
>DWQX01004579.1:0-14682 GCA_018245475.1 Pharmacophagus antenor
TATATATATATATATATATATATATACTAATCAAAATAAAATAAGGGCCACTAAGATTTTTTGTTGTGACATGAAAACAATAAAGACATTATATTGTTCAACTTATGAGACTATAAAATAATTTTGTTGGTTAATGTAGGCAAACAATTGTTTAAAATAATAATAATAAATTGTTTTTTTAAGTACATAATGAAATTGGGCATTTTGAATAAAAAACATGAACAAAAGAAATCACCGGACAAAGACAGATTACTGTTCTTGTCACTTTTGTTTCTTCTTTTTAGTAACGAGTATGTCCTCCTACCTTAGCAACACACTCCTGAAGCCTTGTATGCATACTCTACATTACAGTACATAGATTACATGCATAATTTTATTGTTTTTAGTAAATAATTTTTATCAATACATAATATTAAAGTAACTCAAATGTGGTACTAGATATATTATACATATATTCGAATTTCGTTAGAGACTGTTAGTATTTGTGGCGATAAATATAGCTTTATCAGATTTAAGTTAATTCAACAAGATCCGAATGCCGGGAGCTAAAGAACAAATCTGTTCTGTCGCTTGCTACACAATGATTAATTTTATAAGTACCATGTTCTCCGGCAGGTAAATGTTGCGCGGTCGCTCTGGCGGCTTCCTCCATTAAATCTTCCCGGGCCACGTCCAGCTCGAGCGTGGCCAGCCGTGGCGGGGGCTGGTCTTCAGGGGTGGCTGCCACGTGGGCCTGGAGCCAAGAGTCGGCGAGGCGAGCGCCGAGACCTCCGGAGCGGCACCCCGCAATCACCCGCCAACCGCGGTCGCTCAGATATGTCGCTATCTGGAGTAATAATACAAAATACGTTGTCAGTTCTTAATATTGTTTCTCTCCGAGTGTTGCGGTTCTCTATGGGCAACAGTGATAACTTTCCACCAGGTGAACCGCTCGCTAGATTCCCTACGCTTCAAAAATATTAAAAGTATACATATAATTACAACTCAAAATTTCTATACTAAAAAAGGATAGTTTTCTCTATCTTAATAATACTTTATGTTAAGTATAACAGATTCATTCAATATTCGGAATAAAACTGACTTCCTTTGAGCGTGGGATAGTTACAAAAATCTTTTATACTAAAAAAGTGTATCATTATATATATTTCGAAACTTAACATCAGCAAGGGTTAAAAACAAGCACAAAGCTACGATATATCAAATAAAAAGTTATAATGTAATATATATATACGTTATGACTTTTTAATATATATATATATAAAGGGTGTCTCAGAAAGAGTGCACTTTTTCATTTTAAAATAAAAACAAGTATTTTATGATAGAGTTGTGATATTTTAATTGTATTATAAAGAAGACATGTTTCGATTAAGTATAAATAAAATAACCGGCAAATGACCGCCACGGCTCCGATGACAAGCCATTACTCTTTTCATAAAATTTTCCATGACTTGCACAGAGATGTGGCTGTATCTCACCGATGATGCTTTAGATTTCCGATTTGAGCTCAGGAATTGTTTTGGGTTTATTCGCATAAACCCGAGATTTCACAAGACCCCATAGAAAAAAATCGCACGATCTTGGTGGCCACTTCACATCAGAATTTCGTGAGATAATGTGTTCTGGAAATCGTTACTGCAATAAGTCGATTGTTTCATGCGCTTTCCGTGGTCTGCTAGTTTGAGCTCCTGAGCTAACTGAATCTTGTACGCATGAAGGTGGAGGTCTTTAGTCAAAATTCGCTGCGTAGTACTCCGTGAATTTTGAAGTTGTTGAGAACGATGACGAATTGATGTTTTCGGGTTTTCGGTGACACTCTCGTTTACAGCAGCAATGTTTTCAAGAGACCGACCGGTACGTTGACGCAAAGGATTCTTATTATGCTTAATCGACACAGTTTCTTTAAATTTTTTGTCCACTCTTCGAATGGTTGACTCATTAGGTGCACTTCCTCGGCTGAAGATTTTGCGAAGTTGCGAGCGGTTTCAGCGTAACTTTCCCCATTTTTATAATGAGTTTTCACAATTATAACGCGTTGTTTTTTCGAAAAGTGCTCCATTTTAATAATCGTGATACTCAGAGATGACAGCTCTAAAATTTCAGAGTTGCCACTTGCATGAGAAAAAAAATTCAATTTTAATAAGTGCACTCTTACTGAGACATCCTTTATATATATGGTAATGAAATATAATGTTGTAAATTAATTAATTCATTCTGTCGAATTCAATTTTGGGCAAAAGCAATAGGAGAATGTTATCCATAATCATTAAGATCTGAGAAGGTGCTTGTCATTAGATTATTTTAATAGATAAAAAGTAATTTGAAAAAATAAACTTTGCTTTTTTAAATCTAATTACATTTTAAGTTATTCAATATAGTATTTATTTATTAGTGCAGTTCCCACAAGAAATATTTGGTTTTAAAAAGAAATAAATTACAATTACTTTAAATAAAGCCTTAGGCGCTATTTTAACGACAGCTAGACAACTTTCAACCCACGCAACAAGTATTTTGTGTTTGTCAGATATTACTCCATGACGATGAATTATTTTGTGTTTTCTACACTCATCATATAACATTATATTATGACCCCGTAATACCAAATAAAATAAGTTCTGCCACATTTAATAATCACTCATTATGCATAATTGTATTAAAACTTTCGGTAAACAAACCAGGTACACTTTGATTGTTCTCTTTTTCTTTTTTTCTCTATTGCTAGGGACGGTGTAAGTACCTATGTAGGGGTAATTATTGTCATCAAGTGATAGTTCTTACAGTCCTCAACATTTGTGTTGGATTTGAATGGTACTGAAGTAAGTAAAATTATAGAAAACAATATTTACTGATGGATATAATACGTCCGTAGAGCTATATAAATCCTAACACGATCTTATTGTTCCATGTAGTTGTATGTATATGTTCTTGCCTGTAAGTGACAAGACAAGGAGGTATACAATAGTAATAATAATAGTCATATGAAAACCAAATCTATAACGACAATGCTTTGGCTACTTTGTCTAGGAATTATGAAAATGAAATGTAACAATACAGTCACGCAAAGATTAAGGAAATTTGTGCGTACTTCCTGTTATTCATCTCTTATGATTAAAGTAAAAGTAACTGTTAGATACAAATTTCAAAATTAAAAAATATAACAATTTAATAATCCGCTAAATTTTTTTTTTTTAAATTGTAGCAAAGAATGCTCTCGATTAAGTCTTCTTGAATCAAAAACCACTAGTCTGTCAGTTATTTAGGGTGTAATATGAAACTTAGAGTTGACTATAACGTTTCAATTATGAATATTAAATTAATTGCGGTAGGAGGAGCGCTCTCATATATCATATAATTTCATAAATTAATTTAGAAAAAATTGGCATTTTAACCGATTCCAAAAGTTCTATACAACACTTGGCTCACATTACTTCGCACGGGCTAGGTATCCCGATTGCCTACTAAATATTAAAGTCAATTCTTAGTTTACAGTCACATAAAAAAAAAGAGTAAAACTGTAGAGGATTCCATCTCACATTCGATTAAAAGATAATGATGCAGTTGATTTGTTAGCTAAACAAGCAACAGTAGATGGAATTTCCATAGCAGTTTAACCCTTTTACACTGACCTTATTAAAAAAGTAAAAGAAAACTGTAAAGTTGTATGGCGAGAGAATTTCGATGAGAGATCGAGAATATACGGTAGTTGGTTTCGCTCTATTCAGCCACTTATTCCTCAATATCCATGGATAGATCACGTAACAATTAGTAGGGATGTTTTAAAAACTATTTTAAGGTTGCGTTCCGATCACATTTTATCAAATAAGTTTAAGTTTTTGATGAAAAAGGTCTCCAAATTGTAAGAAATGTGGAGTAATTGAAGATGTGCAACGTATATTAATGGAATGCGCCTGGAGCGGAACCCTAACGACTATTTGGTTGGACAGATACCAGTTCAGCGATGTCGGTTGTATAAACGTCATCCTGTCCTGTCCAATGTCAGACTCGGCCAGGATGATGTGTAGGTTAGCAGACAGCTTTAAGGGATCTCTAAAATTATGTAAACACGTTGATGTTATATAAGAGGGCGATGTCGTCCTACAAATGACAAAGCCCTTGAAAAAATTGGAAAAAAAAAACTACTTACTTACTTAAAACTAATTACTTACTTACTAACCCTAAATCTACTCATCTGTTGGCACATAAAGAACAATAATAAATACGCTTCCCTTTGTCTACGAGAACTGAGAAGGTTAATATCATAAAGTATTATATGGACCTGTAATCCGAGTGCGGTGTCCACGGAGGTGACCAGTACAGTCTTGGCGCTGTCGATGGGCAGTACCTCGGCGACCCGCACCTTCCGCAGCAGGTAGAGCAGCAGAGCACCCACGATGCAGCACAGCGCCGCGAGTTGCAGCCCCAGCGACAACCACGTTAGCGGGTCCATTGCACCTTACTGCGCGAACATTCTAACAACTGTTGCTGCAATCATAAAATCGAAAATTTGTCGTAAGTGTCAATGTTTTCTATTAAAATTATATTTTAATTTTGTATATCTTTCATATTAATAAAAAAATATTATGAAAACTGGATAAGTTGTCTTACATCATTAACTGTTAACCAGTAAAGTCCCGTTCACACATATGTACCATGTAAAACATTAGCATATTTCAGTTTTTTAAAGTGGAGATACGTGAGATGGTAAGTAAACACTGCTAGTTAGCCGTATCTGCTGGGAACTCACAGATGTTTTCTGCTTATGAAAAAAGGGTTTTCTTCTTAACGTACCTAAAATTATAGTTAATTTTTTTTTAACCTAATTTTCCAATTTTCGGAATTATTAAAAAAACTGCATTACATTATCTAAGATTCATATGGATCTCAAAAATGTAGTCATAAATGTTAATTATTTAATTGATGCATCAATTTTCTTATATTTTCTAAGCAAAAAATCCTCACTTCTATAATCTCCAAATAATTAACATAAATTTTCAAAATAGGATTCTTTTTTCTTTTTGATATTTAAAGAGGAGATATTTACAACTCGTGCTACAATAAAATGCCGTTGCAGCTTATTCATAAGAAATAATTTTACTACCGACTACCGGAAATGCTATAGGAAACTTGCAGCGTTTTCAATAGCATCATAGAGTCATAAAATTGACTTTTAGCAATAAAGCGGTTATATAAAAAATACGGTAGTGAGACTTATTTTATTTTCCGTCTCCCTGTAATATATAAATGATAAAAAAGTAATATTAATAAATGTAGTTATTATCAAGTGCAATTGATGGTGGATTAACTTATAACGTTTTGTTTATAAATCATAGCGTGTCCACTGCGGATGCGGTTTGATATACAATAGTGAACAATGACTGTCGTGTCTTGACGTTTGCACATTTGTTACGGCACTCGTCTACTACGCAGCGTGCGCGATAACTTACTGCCGACGAGTAAAGACGGATTGGACGATGATACGTGAATAGTATTACATTCAATCGATATTAACATAATCAATATTTCCAATTATAGCACTATCAGGTTTATTTCCAATGTGGATGACCAAAATACAATCTCAACGCGTTTCGCCGTTACACGTTGCATCTTCAGATATTATGGGTACGACTTTACGAAGTCGAACAACTTGTATTTCGGGCGCAGTATTTGCGATTATACAAAGCGGAAATTAGCAAAATGTATTTTTAATTTCTGGTCATGGAGTTTCGCAAAATAGCGCTTGAATCAACGAATTATAGTGAAACTAACTTCAAAGTATCCACCAAAAAATTGTTAACAAAATTGGACTACTGTTTAAAAAGCTTTACGTGATGTTGTATATTAAAAAGTATATGATAAATTCACAAAAAAAAGTCATCAGTTGAAAGTATACGATAATTTTTTATACTTTATTATAAAAAATAGCTTTATAATATTTTGGACTACAATAATATACCGAAAAATGTTTCTGACATGTCGTATAAGCACATTTTTTATATGTATAACTTATATTTCTTAGTAAGCTCAATCCGATCCTCTGATTTCTGTAGACATACAATGCTAAAAGTACTTGCATAAATATCTTGTTCAACGCTCAGCTATTATACTTTTGTTAAATATTCCCGTGCTTTAAGTTGTATTGAATCGTTCTTGGGTCTTGTATTGTCCGGGTTATTGAATGAAATGGGCCGGTGTTCCGAATAAGATTTAAGAAAAAAAAGGGAATGGAAGATAAGGTTATTTGTAGTATTCATAATTTTTTTTTTCAATTTTTTCTTGATACATAATAAAAGTGGGATAATTAATGTGAATTTCAAATAAAATAACGGAAAAGAAAAAAAATACCTGACGAATTAGTTCTTTGAAGTTAAAAATCGTCCTCTGTAATTATTTATTTCACAATTGCTTTTAAATCAATTTATACAGAATTGACAGTCAACATTTCACACTTCTTTACTTTTAGACTATCAATGAGCGTATAATTAATTAGGAAACTTAGAGATTAAAACATTCAGTTTATAATTTTTTTTTTGTGAATTCGTCATCATTTATCTTAACTTTAAAGTTTTACAATAATTTTCACACAAATACACGCAATTATGTTGTTTGTACACAATGAACGGGTACCTTCTACTAATACGCTCGGGGCGTTATTGTCAACAAATACCCTTGTAAGTTATGCGGCTGTTGAGAACACGTGATTTTGCCTTTTCCCATGACAATGAGTCGACCTTGTTGTTATGAGTTAAGACGGCACATTTTCTTCGAATCGGCAAGTGGTAATTATTAAATTTTAAATTAATATTAATTATCATTTTAAATTATGTATGTATGTATGTTCTTTGACATTTATAAATATTTTTTTAACTGTAATCGTCTTAAAAATTACGAAATGCCAAAGTTAAGAAATCCTTCTAAACAGAGAATGTTTTTGTCACAAAATTTTAGATACACTATAACTTGGTTATATTGCCGATTTTTAAACAAATGGACAAGAAACTGAAAACAATATTATATAGGTTTAAGTTTAGAAAATAAATAAACTGCTCTTGGCGAGTTCAACTCAATTTATTATAAGTTTTGGCAATAAAACTGGAAGCGATCACACATTGAGAGCTAAACTAGATTTGTTTTTACAAGGCGTTTGTTACAGAATAAAAAAAAAGAATAAAAAACTTTACGGTGTAATACTTTTTAATCTCTCTAGTACTTTTTAATATGTAACATATCTGTATGGAAAAGATTTGTAAATCTTAAGTTTTAATGTTATGTTATCAATTAAATGGATAATATGTAATCTTAGTATAATTTGAGTATCTACTTTCTTGTATTCCTCTTTTCTGTACATAGGAAAATTAGGTTTCAGAATAACTTAATACTTATAATACTTATATACAATATCACAATAATACCGAACGTCTCCTTCACTTTAATATCATATGTAATAGGATATAGGGTAGGAGTAAAAGTAGATTAAAAGGGCACGCGAGGCACAAAAAATCTAGACTTGTAAACAAAGATTTGTGTAACGCTTGCCTGGTTAAAAAAAAACAACAAAAAAGATTCCGGTATTTTGTTTCTTTTTTTCATTAACTTCGCAATGGCTAGCTACTAGTACCCGTACGAATAATAGGGAAAAGCACTGATAATTAAAATGCTGACAAATATTAACAAATCTCTAAAAATGTAATCTATAATATAAAACAAAGAGCTCTACTACTATCAATTTAAAATACACAATGATAAAAATTTTATTATCTTAACTTTCATTAAAATATTGAGTTTATAATTAAATTGGCATGAATAAAGACTTTTCTTTTTCAATTCCACAAGGAATGACATTTATGACGTCAATAAAACCGCAACAAGTTAATAGCTGCTTACAAATGCATCTAGATTTCTCTGCCAGAATTTATATTATAACAGAGAGAAAGTCCTTTTCTTAACGACATAGTCCTTTTAAACTTCTCTTTCATTTCATATAATATAAATAAATTAAAGGTAATATTTTGTAATATATGCGATATAATACTAAAATAAATTGTATAATAATCATTACGTAACGTAAATATTTAATTTCTTTTGTAAAACAACGAATCGTCGGCTTTTGGCCACGCTCATATTTCGCGGAAAGTACGCTTCTGTCCAGTATGGGATTTAGAAAAAGTAAATTACAGCCATCATAAGTATTAATAATAAAACAGTAACATTGTATTTAAGAAGTAAACCACCGCAACAAATCTTTAAAAAGAGAAGTCTATGAACTCGACGTGAATACGTTTTCCCTGTTACAATAATAAAAAGTCCCTCTGTTTGTGTCAACTGCCTTTACAGACAGCATAACTAAATTGGATTCCAGAACAAAAAGAATGTTCTTTAAAATGATTCTGGTTGTGCAATGCTTGAAACCGGTTTATTTTGTAATGTTACGCTGTAAAGAATAGCTATTATTACTGAATTTGACATGTATCCTACCATTCTTTCTTTTTCTCAAGAGTAAAAAATAGGAACGAAAAAGACACCAGTCGAAGTTTTCAATTGGATCCTCTTTCGTTTTTTAATATTTTTTTGTTAGTTTTTTTTATGTATGATTCATAACGTTTTATTGAGCAGTCCAATTTTAGCGGTTTTTTTTTTGTGTGATGTCCACATCCTCTAAACATTTAAAACAAAATTTAAACCCGAGAGCGGGAAAATAGACAACAGATTGTGCACCTTTTAAAACAGTTTTTTTTAAATGCCTACTGCTATAATTAGAACACATGAAGACATAAAAACTATAAATTTTTGAACTACAACGAAATAGAATCGACGTTATTTATTAGTTGATTTAATTTTGGAATAAAAATAATTAAACATGTTTAACGTAAGTTAAGCGTATTTTTTTTTAAATTTACAAGTTGAAGATGTGTACGATTGTTATAAAACATTTATATTCAAATATTATCCCAAGATGCCTGTTCGACTTTAGCATGTTTTAATTTTATTCTAACAGAACCGTTCTCAATCCTGGCACATGATCTTACCACGCGGAACATTTGGCTCGATAGCTATTCGGGTTTTTTTTCTTCCGATTGGATAACGATCTAAAAACTGTTCATATTCCAAGTTTTATACCTCTGCTTTTGCGTGACTTGTGCGTGATAAATAAAAATAGCCGCAACAGATTTTTTTATCACTTATGGGCTAACACTCTGTTTCAATTTCTCCTGATATTAAGCGACAATGACACCGTAGATGATGAACCGTATGCGCCCAGAATACAACTAGCTTTCACATATATGACTTTCGGAACACAACAATGTTCCTATGGCAGCAGATTGACATTGTGGGTTGTAGCTAGCCAGGCGGGTTTGTAAAACCTTACCACCATCCAAACTCAACTTTTAAAACTACTACACTTTTGATCATTGTATGTTTATAACCTATTAAATACTTTTTGTTTCCATTCCTTATAATATATATATTATAGTGTGTTAATAAATTTGTATCTATGCTTAAACATTCTACTTACTAATGGTATTTTAAAGAGTTTAGTGACATATAGTAGATTTTCACGTACAAAGTTAACAATAATCTATTTTCGTTACAAACTTTATTGAGCTGAAGTTTATGTCCAGGACCGGCCTGTGATGTAAGGTCTATTGCTTATTTACGAGTTATGGTCCTTGTCGTACGTAACCCATAAATGCCGGAGTTCGTAAGTAACTATTCAGTGTTGTTATAAATTATCTCCTACTGTCAGTTCGGTAATAAGCTATGTATAAATTTGTGTTAGTAAATTTAACCGTATTAGAAGTTTAATTTAAGAAGATGTATAATAGTTCTCTACCTTTTCATGACTTTTTTTTAATTTATACCTCAAAATAAAATGTTGAATAAATAATCGCCTAACGTTTAACGTTCAAAATAATGTTTGGAAATGAATTATACTTTTACAAATATGTGCTGTATTTTTCTATACTATAATAAAAAAAAAAGAAATAAAAACAAGTGCGATAATAAAAAAAAAACAATCCAACTTTCTTGTCCAATCTTGTCAGAGGAGTGTGCGTTGTAAGCTCATATTAGTAAATAACGACAGAAAATGAAAATGGAATAAAGTTATTATAAAAAACAATTTTTGTCCCAACTAATTTTCGTTCCCTGTTTATCTTTCAATAAAATTATATCGTTTTATCATTCAATATTTTCTAAGATGCAACATCCAACCATGTCGTGTTAAATAATGAAAAACGCTTAAAAAATTCTTATCAATCAGCAGGACATTTCCAATAATACACTGTTTATAAAAAACACAATTATTACACAATATGAATGCCTCTGTAGCGCAGAAGTTTATTCCCTTGTCTACTTGTTCTAGAGGTCCCGGGTTTGATTCTCAAACCACAGATGTAGTTGAGTCTGTTTGGTGGTAGGGTTTTTCGAACCCGTCTGGTTAGCTTTCACCCTCAGTATCAAACTACCGCCAACGCAAAACTATGTTCCGGCGGACATACAAGTGAGAATTAAAAGTATTCTGGGCGAACACGCTTCACCATCTACGGCTTCATTGTCACTTAACATCAGGCGAATCGAGGTTTTGTCAGCTCATAATTGATAAAGAAAAAAAACGTTACCTTAAATCAACAAATGTAGCCCTTATTAAGTCCAAAAATCGGCAGATAGCTAACAGATATCGTTAGCGTCGCGATAGCGCGCGTTTTATATACGTGAATACATACAAAAACGTGGGAGATGCGGTTGTATTGCAGATAAAGAAAAGAAGATCAAGTTCGAAATACGTGATTTATAAGAACAATTTAACATTTTAATAGTTTCAAACTGAATATTCTCAATCAAAAGTAATACAAGTTTAGTGATAACACACATAAAAATCATTTATATCATTCAAAAGTACCTGTGAAGGCCTAATTAAATAAAGTACATTTTAAATTTGAATTTAATATTAATTATGCAATAATCCTAGATAGTGGTTTTTTTCAAAGAAAATTGTATCAGACTGTATTTGATGTTTGAAACACAAACGCAAAGACTATGTTGATACTTTATGATCCACCTAATAATATGTATCATCATATGTTGGACTAAAAAAACGTAAAAAAATATTTATTTAATCATATATTTTATTTTATGGCATAAGTTTAGCTTTGGGACGGACGATCTAGGATCGGTTTTGGGGTCAAAAATAATACATTAATATCAATTTTCCTTCTACATTTATCGATCAGAACACGAAATAACACGACTTTAGAAGAAAGAATTAGGCCTTGTTATGATACGCATCTACATTGAATTAACTTTTCAAAGAGAAGAAATTGTGAGGATAACTTTATAAATGGTTTCGGTAACATGCCATCTACGTAGATATTATTAGTAAATGTTTGTGCGCGCGCAAGCTGTCGTCACTTTTCCTAATACATATGTTTAAATGTAAGCGATTCGATCGGAAACAGGAAGTGATAATCGTGATGAGAGAATTTATATACACTTGCAACCAGCGGCGGTAGTCCCGTACAAGTCCGAATGCCCATCATAGATCATTTAAGCAACATAGTGCATTAAAATAATAATTCATAACTGCAAACATCAAAAATGGAAAAATTAAGACATGTATTAATCTTTTTTTATGTAGATGCGAACGTAAGAGCACGGACTTGCTTGTAACTTGTGCTAAGTCACAGCGGTTTTATGTTTGCGTAACTGAATTTACTCTCTATAAAATGTATTATTTATTATATTAGACTACTTCAGTAGTGAAAACATACTTGTTATTTGCCATATATATTATTTATAAAAGATAAATTAACCCAAATTTATAATATTTGTCTGACATAGTAGTATAATTATAGTTCCTTCTTTTAAATTTATTTATGCTTAAGACTCGAAAGAAAACATTTACAAAACGGCTTTTGTCTAAAATAGTAACAAGAGGTGATATGATCCGCAAAATAATTAACTTCTATTTGAAACTTTATGTCCAAACTGTTCCCATGTAGTAAATATTCATAACAACACTTCTAGGGACAAATAAAATCGCGGGCCAACGCTATGTCGTAATATATCCTGTAAGATTACTGTTTATTTTGATCGAGACGAGATCAATGACCGAGGAGCGTGTCGTATATCGTGAACATTCACTTGTAATAATACTCCTTGCGTTATTTCCCGTTAAAATTCCTGTCATTTTATTTGCAATCGTATTTTGCACAGATAATAAATAAGTATCGATTAATTGTAATACGAGTCTAGACGCCGTCGCCTAAAAAAGTATGTACACAAATTTAAATGATTTAATTGATCGTTTTCCGAACAGGAATCGAAAAAAAAATTTTACTTCTTTTTTTTAATGTGGCAATCATTAGGATCATTACGAATTTGATAACAATAATAAATTTGATTACACCGTCTTTTATAGGATAATAATTATTACTCTTATGTAAAAACAGTTTACTGTTGTTGTATTACGTGTTGTATAATGTAGTGTGTTCACTATGGTTACATATTTTTTGTCAAGTTATTATATTAATATTCACAATACGTTGTGGGCAAGTACAAGGCGTGTTGTGTAATGCGTGTGAAAGTCCGCACTTACCGTCCGATTGTAATGAGGTACCACCAATTTGCCACCACTCCGTGAAGTGGCACTAAACTGACTGCAAGCCCGGGCCTTTATCTGCACAATGCAAGCGAAGTAATAAAACGCACTAAGATGAATGAGGCGGTACGTTAAAATTAGCATTGTAACTTTGCGTCCACTGCATGTTTACATTGTCTTGTATGGTATTGTATGTTAAGTCATAATATCTGCTTGTCTAGAGGTACAATAGTGTCTTTGAGTTGGTGGATATTTTATTGTGTTTATGAACATTTATTTGTTTATATTAATACATATAAGAATACATTTAAAGAATTCTAATGTGGTTCTATAGATAACATTTCAAAATTTTGGATGATTTATTTAGGTTTTCTGTTACTTGGAGAATTGAGATTATAATCAGGTATCGACAAGCAAGTAACTTTACTAGCTACGTCCTTTTTTAAGCCTGAAGCAGTCATGTTCTCACACTACGAATAGGCAGTAGAAACATGCTTCGATGATAATTTTTAGATAACCCTGTCAGTATCTGTTTTAATTATTTCAATTCTCACTAAGCCGAAATATATAACTTATTATTTACATCGAATAAACAGTCAACATATAATTCGTATGTGTGTCAAAATTCAATGTAACAACAATTTACGATTATGGTTGTAAATTTTATTCACGTTTTTTCGGAATGTTGAAATTATTAATAACTGTATTACGGTAAATCAACATCATATATATTTAATACTTTTTGAAAAAGAAAAAAACTTTTTCTTAGACATAATAGCACCACTTCGGTTATATTAAGCGGTTTGTTGGAAAATAAAAATGATATGCTAGCTAGGATCTTAGACTTAATGTATAAAATAACAAGTAATATTATTAAATATCGGCACTACAATTTTATTTGTCTTTTATATATACTTGAGCCCTAACTCGATCCCATTTTATGGTAATTGAAGATATAGTCAACGACACTGGTTAGCACAAGATTAAGGGTTTAATCTTTATATCGCAAAACACTGATGTTTACATAATAAAGCTTGACAGCAGAAATAAGTGTTGCGCTAGTGTCTAAATAGGTGTCCAGCAATAGTCCCCTCCGACGTGTCGCCACCTTGCCGTCGTGGAGGGGCTTGCATGCCGCTGGGATCCGTAAGGGCTATGCCGGATAGGGCTTCCTATACCGGACAGGCTCGACGAGGAGCGGCCAGACTAAGAGCGACACACTCGATGGAAAGCCACCTGTTCTGCCACGTGGTCCGGCGTCTGACCCGTAGCGGGCGGCCGGTGTAGGGAGGACGGGTCCGGCGTGCACTTACCCTGCCGTCGGACAGAAACCGTCAACGGTGGTGGAGACTGCGTCGCTTCACCACCCTCCGTAACCCGCTGCGTTCAATTCAACGACCCCTGGTTGACCGTCAGGGGTACGTCGTAGCGCGGTGGGCCGGAGGGTCTTGCCTTAATTGGCCGGCCCGCGAGAAGGAAAACTCTTCAAACCAGAGAGAACACTCTTAAAAACCTACAGGTACCTGGCGACCCCTGTAGTATATAGCCTTACCCTCGCCAGCGGGGTTCTGCGGGGGTGGACCTTTATTTCCCTAGCTTCTCATGGGTTCTACTATGGATCACTCAATTAAAAACAAAAAATCTGATGAGAAGAAGGAGGAGATAGCGACACGACGCGTAAGCGTGAAGGTGGAGAGGTTGCCGAAAAGCCAGTTGGCAGAAGCAGAAAGAGAAGATTCAAGAGGACCGTCTTTACAACGATCCTCTGAAGTTCGCGTATTCGCGATGCCGAAGAAGAGCGCCACCGAACCATCCCCTACGGGGAGTCGGGCATCGTCGGCGGCGCGCAGCGACAGAAACCCGTATTGGGCGATGTCGGAGGGCGAGGCGACGGACGCCTCATCCGTGACTGGGGGTGCTGTGCGGTTCCTGCCGGAGCTGCGCAAACGCCTCCCCAACCCAGACGACCAGTCCGTCACGTCGAAAGAACGGAGGACTAGTGAGTCCAAGAGGGGGAACGGTTCACATCGACCTCCAAAGAGTGAGGGTCGAGGACCAATCTCCGTTAGTACAGTGCTCCAGGTGTCTAG